>LNAC01000269.1:1366448-1507284 GCA_002007465.1 Ailurus styani | reverse complement strand
TAGAAGTGCCCTCTGGGCCCAGGACAGTGTCAGAAGAGACCTTTAATAAATGTCAGTTGAATAAATGATATACACACATGTTCTCCCAACAACAGGCACTAACACTACCAAGTAGATGATATGAGGAATACTTATTAGGATGACCCAAGGATCCTAAAAATTTCCATAGTGAGGGTAATATTTTAGCTGTTCTTTGATCAGCATAGTTGTTCAAGAGTTTAAGAGAGAAATGGTGAAAAAATTCTCAGTGCAGGTAATGATATGGATGAGCCTTAAAAATGGAGGAACAAGTAACAGGTTCAAAGGAGCAAGAATTGATACATAGTTCTGGAACAGATCATACTTTACAGAACTATAAAAGAAAACATAAGTTGTACACTCACATACTGAAGATCCTGAGTGCCAAGCTAAAAAGTTTGAGAATAGGCAACTTTTGAACATTTTTGAGTTGGAAAGTAACATGCTTAATGTGTCTTTTAAAAAGAAAAAGGGTCACTTGGATGGCTCAGTTGGTTAAGGGTCTGTCTTTGGCTTGGGTCATGATCTCAGGATCCTGGGATCGATCCCTGCATCAGGCTTCCTACTCAGCTGGGAGCCTGCTTCTCCCTCTCCCTCTGCCCTTCCCCTCTGCTCATGCTCTCTCTCCCAAATAAATAAAATCTTAAAAAAAAGAAAGAAAGAAAAGAAAAAAGAAAAAGAAAAGCTTATGAATTACATCTGCTTCCTAAATAGCTCTGTGGAGAATGAGGCTGATTTGTGCCTACTGAGACTCAGGTGAGCTTTCTGAAAGAGAATGCCTGGAGGGGGGAGAAGTAGCAATGTTTGAGCTGGTGCACAGTAGCAAAGCAGAGATTCACGACAATGATGGATGCTACCATTTGGCTTTTTGCCAAATCTTGAAGAGGAACAAACTGCTATCAAGTGCACATGGTCACTTATGGATTGTGTCAAAGTTTTTTATGTTTTTTTAATTCTTGCTTGTCACAATGTCATTTTCTAATTTACAAATACCCTTAAAGTCTGCAATTTCCTCTACAAAATTACAGTGAACTATGAACAATTCAATGACCATTTTAGGTCCCGAATTCAAGTTGCTGCAAAGTAGTTGATTAGTGGTAAATACACAGCAGGGTCAGATTGGTGCAGATGGTATGTGGTCAGCTGGCCTCACTCACTGGCTTCTTCAGTGACTCTCTTGTAGATTTATTTCAGTTTGGTGCTTTAGTAAATTTCCCAGTGTTTTCAGGCCATTGGTCAGAAGAGCAGTCTACGGAGCATGCCCATGAGTTTGGAGATATGCTAAGGAAGTTTTATGTGGATCCTCAGAGTGAAGTGAGGGCTTTGCCATGTTTCCATCGGAGCTAAATTTATTGAGAAAGAAATTCCAAGAACAGCTGATTTGTCCTCAATTTTCTGTACTTCCTTTGTGCTGTAGATAAAACAGGAAAGAGTCAAAGAGGATCAGAAATAAATCAACTCTCTTACAACTAAACTGCTTACATCTTCATCCTCTTTCCTGATTCTTTTCTGGATTATACTCTTTGTGGGCAGGTGTGTAGCCTCCCCCCACCACCTTGTTATTGTCCAAAAGATACACAGTCCAGACCTGAATACACAGAAGGAGCTAGTGAAAACTTACTAAATAGTTGAAGTTCAGAAATCTCTTTAGTAGGTATTTATGGCTGGGTCGTGCTGGTAGTGCTCCTGGTGCTTTATGTGAGCAAATGAAGAGGCTGAGTACCTGTATTACATCTGAGACTTCAGGCAGAGTTTCTGCTCATAGTGCCTTGAGACCCTAAATCTCTGTCCCAGAGACCAAGCTTACCATGCCCATGGAGAGACAGTGTATAAGTAAAAATTATTTGAAAGGGAACGGAGTGGCTGAATTACAGTGGTATGTCCTAGAGGGAATATGGTCAGATAATGAATAACACATTATTTTTATTTCCATTGTAACATTTGGTAAGTAACAGCTAATATCTATTGTGTACACATTATATGCCTGCCATTGTGTAGTAGCTCACAGGCATTATCGTACTTATTATTTATAAAAACTCTAAGTAGGTATGAATATTTTCCTTGATTTAACATAGGAAGACACTAAAATTGTGAGAGATTATGTAACTCACCTGTATTCAAAGAGATTAACAGAAATTCTTGTTTTAATTTGTATGATTTCTAGTGAATTGGCACATTTATTACCATATATTTACTGGTCATTCTTTTTCTGATGAATGACCTCTAGGATGTTTCTAGAGGTCATGGTTTATAATTAATGAGACATCTGCCATTAAGTTTTCCTGGATATTGATTTTTTGGTTTTGTTTTGTTTTGGATATTGATTTTTGAGAGTGATCATGCATTTAATGACAAATCAAAATTTTATTTGCAAACTTAAAGTTGTTTCATCCACAACAGATAAAGAACACAGAGATCAGACTTTGTTGGAGACAGATCACATATGTACCTGACTTTTTGGTGAAAAGCTATACGTGAGAATCCAGGGAGAAAGACTGATTGGGAAAAGAAGTAGGAATTTGTGTCAGTGGAAGGAAGTAGGGGATTTAAAACCAGAAAGCAATACTCACTACACAGCCCTATCCTTTCAGACAACAATTACAGATAGTCTATGTAGAGGGTGAGGAGAGAGCCTTTGTCTTAGACTGTGAACTATGTAATTGAGAAGGGAAATGCAGGAACGTCTATCAGGAGTTCTGGATTTATTCTGCTTTTGACAATCTTAACGGCTTTAGATAAACCATTTAAATTTCCTGCGTCATAGGTTTTGTCCTAGCAAATATCCTCTAAAAATATGAGTTATTATTGGCTTCGATTTAAAGGAAATATTATAATCAGCCCTTAAGGTAGAATAGAGAAATAATGCATGGTTTAATGCTGTTATTTCTTTTTTTTTCAGTAGATCATTATTAAGTTCCCACAGGATGCATGAATTTTTAATCTATAATTTACATAGGTAGAAAAGTTATCAACTTATTAAGCTCATTTAAAAAGCACATTATCTTCCATATATTTAATGTGAGAGAGTACCAGCCCAATGTCACCAAAATAGAGTAGGGAAGAGAGAATAGAAAGGCACATTACTTTTTTCTGAAAAGGTCTGATGCCAAGATAACCTAGCTTGTTTCTCCAAACATGGCAGATCAAAAAGAGTAGAGAATCTGCTAGAAACAGATGTTCTCAGAAACAATGGCATCTGAAGGTTTATTTCTCTGAGCAAAGCACAATACTGAAGGAAACAATTCAAAAGTTATATCTGGAAATTTAAAAATGACACCATTTACAAAAACATAAAAAAATTAAATAGAAAAAAACTTAATGAAAGATGTGCAGAATCTCTGTACCATTGCTCCTCAACGTATGTCATGGAGAAGAACCAGTCCATAATTTTGTTTCTTACTTGACAGCAATGAGATATGTACAGAAAGTCAGAGTAAGTGTTTAGAAACTTTTGTAGTTATTTCACATTTCTGCAGCACCCAAGCCTATGATCCATGGATTTGATTCATCAAAAAGTGTATAAACCAGTTTGCATATTGTTGCGCTTACTTGGTAAGCCACAGGATGTACCGGCTCTGACTTAATAATGCATTGTAGTCATACATATATGAACCCGCATTGGGTAGAAAACAAAACCGGTTCTGCATCATAGATAAAAACTCTGCAGAGCTTTATTGAGCAAATTTAAGAGGACCTAAATAAGAGCAGAGATAAACTATATTTCCTCTATTTATTATTATTATTTTTGAGACACACAGAGAGAGAGAGAGAGAGAGAGAGAGTGCATGAGCAGCAGGGGGAGGGGCAGAGGGAGAGGGAGAGAGGGAATCTTTTTTTTTTAAGATTTTATTTATTTATTTGCTATAGAATGAGAGTGAGAGAGAGAGAGAGAGAGAGAGAGAGAGAGAGAGAGCACAAGCACAGGGAGCAGCAGGCAGTGGGAGAAGCAGACTCCCTGCCGAGCAGGGAGCCTGATGTGGGGCTTGATCCCAGGACTCCAGAATCATGACCTGAGCCGAAATCAGGAGCTGGATGCTTAGCCCACTGAGCCCCCTACGTGCCAGGGTCATGTCCCCTTTAAAAAGAGAGGTTTAAAATGTTAGATTTGCCAGTGTACCAACTATATTTTCAAATATAAATCCAGTACATATACCTAGCAATACAGAAGAAAAAACAGCAGGTACTGTCAAATATATGGAACATAAAATGGTTCAGTAACTCTAGAATTCCCAGCTTGAATCTTTTTCATCCAAGAAAATACACTGTGTGTCAGGCTAAGGAAACACTGGAGGTACCATTATGGAGGGTTTATTATAAGCATGGGTGGCAGAACCTAACAGGATCATTGATAGCCCAAATCGAGGCACCACATGTGAAGCCAAATACTCTAAAACAGTAGTTATTTTTGGTCTGATTTAAAATGAATATTATACTCAGTTTTCCAGCTGAAATAAATGGATAATGTGCAGTCTAATGCTGTTACCTAAAAGTAATAAACATGTTAATTTAGTTTAGAATAGGTACTGGGATTATACTTCATTATATCTAAAAATAAAGACATTTACAGTCCTAAAAAAAAGAAGTCAGTGGATGGGCCAGGCTGATGGACAGAGTCCTGTAGCTTAATAAATTACAGATGATGAGATCTTGCTTTGCTCCGAGTTAGGAGGTGGGTGGAGGCAGTGTATTTGAAGATTCCTGCTTCCACTCCTGTTCTTTGGAGTACTTCTCTTGGTTAATCAGATTTAATACTCTCTTTTTGTAAGATATCCCCTCCCCATGAGATAATGCCACATATTAGCTACACATTATTTTTCTTGGATGGATATACATTAATACCACTGACTTTTATAATGTTGTTCGTTCATTAAATCAGTAATTTGTTCATATTTTGGTTCATTTATTCAGTGATTGCGTGTGACTAATTACAATGTATTGGGGGCTGTGCGAGATAAAGAGATAAGAAACAGTTCTTGCCATCAAAGAGAATGGATACTAATACAAATTTCATAAATATTAAAAAAGTAATATAAGGTAGAATGCAGTAAGATAAAGGAAAGACAGACTAGTAATGGAGAGAAAGAAAGACTTCCTTTCATAGAGGTTAAACAAGGATTTTCAGAGGTAATGGTCTCTGAACTGGACCATAAAAAGGAAAAACAAAATGGGGACAAAGGAGTTGAAATGAAGCAGGTCCCAATTAGAGGAAAGAAAATGAGCAAAGGTACAGGGGTAGGGAAGTGTGAGTGTATATTAGGAGCAGCAAGTCATCAAGTTTGCCTGGTGCACAGGCTGTAACGGAGGGAGTAATAAACAGGAAAGGAAGGACAGTGTGGTAGTGGAAGATTTAAATTCAGTGGAGAACACTGGACTTGAGGACTGGGGAGCCACTGAAGACTTTGGACTGAGGAGAGACAGAGACTGGTTAGAAATGTTCCCACCATTAGAATGCAAATTGCACAAAGGCAGGATCTGCTGTACCCCTAGAACCTTCCACAGTAAGTTTATAGTAGGCATTCAATACATGTTTGTAGAATATTATATTGAATGTTCTTGAAAAATACCATAGAAGAGCTTCCTGACACTTATATTCATTTTAAATGTTTATTTTGAATACATAACACATGCACATTTTAGGAAACCAAATTGTTTAGAGGAAAATATATTGAAAAATAATTTCCTCCTCTGGACTCCCACATCTCTGTCTTTCCACCATTTTGCTCCAAGAAGCAATCACTGTTACTGGTTTCTTGTAAATACATCAAGAGACTGTGTGTCTATGTCTGTGTATATCTGCTTTTATGCAAATAATTTCTACTTTTATACAAATGAAGATATTTCCATGTGCAAGTTTCTTCAGGGTAATTTTATATTTATATGTCAATTATTATTCCTCATCAGGACATATAGGACTGTCTCATTCTTTTTAAACTACTGCCTATTATTTGAATGAAGGAAATGTAATTTAAACAACACTCTTAAGATAGACATTTTCAATATTTCCATAGTCTAAAAATATAAGTGGTATATAGGATGGATCTAGTGTAGTGTTTTTCTTCAAAAAATATTATGAAACATTTAAATATAAGAAAAAGTATAAAAAATAATTCAGCAAGAATCTCTGTGCCCAGCAGCAGCCAGAATAATATAATATTAACAATAGAGTTTAACCCTTTGTATAGCCCTCTCCATTACATACCTGCCCCTCTGTTCAATGAGCATTGACATTGGTATGAATATTACTAGGGCTGAGTCATTCTACCTGTATTTCAGAGCCATTTTCACTTTTCCTTTTCAGTGGAATTTCTGTTCATAACCTTTGCCCATTTTATATTATATAGTCAGTATCTTATTGATGTATAGGAACTCTTTATATATTAGTGAAATGATCTTTCTGTGTGGAAAGACAAAGGAGAATGCTGGTGGATTACCCTGGCAGTTCTCTCTTGGTTGCCTGCTTATGAGTTAGTACCTCCTCCTTTCCCTAGTAGCACAGCCTTGATTCAGTCTTCACTGTCTATAAGATTGTGAGATAGAACTAGCTGGCAGCCCCAGCAACAATACCCAACTCTGCTAAACAGCTGACACCTGAGGTTGGACTCTCCTTCCTTGAACTTGCAGGATTTCCCTTGATACTTTCCTTGCAGAATAGGAGAGCAATGAGGAAGCAAAGCTCCTGTCCTTCAGCACAGTACCAAAGAGAATCTATTTGCACCAGACCCAAGCATACATCCTTCCAGTTTTCGAGAGAACACAATTCATGCAACTTGCTGACCCTCTAGTCTATGGATCACCAAAGATGCACAAAGTGCTTGCCCTGAGCCTTTTGAACAAGAACCTGTCCTGTGGCTTGTACTTGCTTTCTCTCCAAGTTTACCATTTGTTCTTTCACTTTGTCTTTTGCCTTGAAAACTGTCCTGGTTTTTTTGTGCTCATTTGGCTTCAAGAATGATTTATTAAAATCTATGTGATTATGTTGACAAGTAAAAAAGTCGTTTTCTTTTTTTTAAGTAGTTTTCTTCTAAACTTTAAATAGGTTCTTGCATTTTTCCATACATGATATATGATTATTATTTCAGTTCCAGGTCTCCAGATACACAATTTAGTCCACTGACGTCCTATAATGCAACTTAGTATCTAGGACTATTCCATAGGGACGTGTAATTTTCCTTTTATTACTCATGTATGGCTGATAAATTCTCTTTCTAATGGGAAGAAGCATATGTATTAAATTGGTTGGATGATATAGAATAATGTGTACTTTAGGTTAATTATTTACGTGGTATAACACTCTATCTTTTTAAAAAATGTTTTGTTACTTAAACTTACGCCCAAATAGAAAGAAATAACACAATAAGCTTCCGTGAACTTATCATCCATCTAAAACAACCAACAATTCATGGCCACTCCATCCTATCTTTACTTCCAGCCTTTACAACCACCCACTACTTCATCACTGGGTCAGCTACTTCGTCTTCTATGTTGTGCATTCTCAGACTTGTATTATGCTTAAACAGGCTTTTCTCAGACTTATATTATGCTCAAAGAGGTCAAAGTTATTAAAAAATAATGATCTACGTTTCCTTCTACTACTTTTGCAGCATTATTTTTCAAGTTTAAATAATTGTCCAAATTAGTTGTGGGATTTATTTTGGTCTAATGTGTTCTATTTATTTTTTCCAGATTGCTTTTTAATTGTTCCAGTTTAAATTTACTCAAACAACCATTTCTTAAATAACCCATCTTTTCAATACTGATTTGAAATGTCAAGTTGATTCTATAGTACATGCCCACTAGTAATAGGAATTTTTTTGTGTATTCTGGTATAGCCTATTGATCTGCTAATATGCAATTTTAATTGAAATTTTTAAATCTTTTCATCAATATTCATAAGCAATTTTTTCTTTAATTTCCTTTTTGCATCATCTGACAGAATTTGCTATTAATATTGTGCCAAATTTGTAAAATGAATTTGAAAGATTTTCTCTTTTTTATTGCTGTGAAAGAGTTTAAATAGTACTCTTATACTATTCACATTTATTTATTTATTTTTAATTTAAATTTTACTTAGTTACCGTACAGTGCGACATTGGTTTCTGGAGTAGAATTCGGTGATTCATCACTTACATACAACGCCCAGTGCCCCCCTTCATCCCCATCACCCATGTAGCCCATCCCCATCCATGTCCCTCCATCAACCCTCAGTTGGTGCTCTATCTTTAAGAGTCTCTTATGGTATGTTTCCCTACCCCAACCCCTTCTCATATGCTCATCTCATTTCTTTCTCTTTATTAAAAAAATATTTTATTTATCCATTTTAGAGAGAGAGGGTGCTTGCGCCAGGGGAGAAGTCAGGGGAGAGGACCTCAAACAGACCCTGAGCCTGCTCTGGGGCTTGATCTGACAACCCTGAGATCATGACCCAAGCTGAAAACAAGAGCTGGACACTTACCCCACCCAGGCACCCCTCATCTGTTTTCTTTCTTAAATTCCACATATGAGTGAAATCATATGCTATTTGTCTGTTTGACTGACTTATTTCACTTAGTATAATCCACTCTAGCTCCATGCACATCATTGCAAATGGCAAGAGTTCATTCTTTCTGGTGGCTGAGTAAGGTTCCACTGTGTGTGTGTGTGTGTGTGTGTGTGTGTGTGTGTGTGTGTGTGTGTCCCACATCTTCTTTATCCATTCCTCAGCTGAAGGACATTTGGGCTCTTTCCATGGTTTGGCTATTTTTGATAATACTGCTATAAGCATTGGGGTGCAGGTGAACCTTTGGATCACTATGTTTGTATCTTTTGGATAAAGACCTAGTAGTGCAATTGCAGGATCATAGGGTAGCTCTTTTTTAACTTTTTAAGGACCCTCCATACTGTTTTCCACTTTCTGTTTTCATCACTTTCTGTTGTCATGTCATACTTTCTCTAGGTTCATATACCTCTGATTGTGTTCTCATATTGTGGTCATGATTGTTTCATAATATTTCTTTAAGCCATGGGGATTTATTTGGTCACAATTTTAACCTACTGCGTCACAATATATTTTTTGTTGGATGTCCTTCATCTCCTATTTTTTCCCTATTCTCTTTTTCCTTTTATCTCACCTTATCATTGCATCCATTTTACTAATGCCAATAGCAATTGTTATTACTGTTCTTTGTTGACCAAAGATATTTTTTCTTGATAGCTAGTTTTAGGAATACATGAGGAGGAAGCATAGTCTGTTCAGGTGAGACTTCTGTTTATGACCCACGGATGTCTCTAAATAATGCCTTTAGTCCCTTACCTGCTCTTTAACCAACCAAGGCTGGCACCACAGGGCCATTAACAATGCAGGCTTTCAGCTCTCATTTTCTTCAACATCAGACTATCTTTGGGATTATAGTTTTTTATCTCTGGTTATGGTGTTAAAAAATAAACACATAACTTCAAAGAACATGAAAACCTGAATTCATTTAAAAGAATACTTTTCTTGGTGTTCCATTAGAATAGATTGTTTTGGTGATGGTTTCTGAAGCTCTTCATCCTCCAGAAAGCAGAGCATATAACGATTTCAACCTCAACCATGGAACTGGAGGGGGAATCACTAGTGGGCTTGATCCAGGACATCATCAGTCTGGAAACCCTACTGTCTTATTCCCACTTCTGCTTCTTAGTATTTGCTAAAACTCCATGTTTAATAAAAATTGCTATTTTCCCACCAATTCACAAAGCACTCTTCTAGCTGCCAGGCATAGAAATGTCTACCCCCTCCTGTACCACTTGGCAAAATGGGAAAACTAATGTGAATGTGCTCAAAGTGTTGAGTGCAAATCTGTTGTTTCTGCCTTCCATCTTCTCAGTGGTTGGGCCACAGCTTGCCTCTCAGTGCCCCGAGGTTACCTTATGCTCAGCTCCAGGTCAGATGACCCTCTGACTGCAGAGGCTGGCTTTGCCCAGTTGGAACCATCTTCCACAGACTCCGGTTAACTGTCAGTCTGGCGCTATTATAGACAGGAAGTCTCACATTTGTTTCTGTATATTTTGCTGCCCTAAGAAACCAAATTCAATATCAAAAATAGTTTTGTTTTTTCCAAAATATTTTACATTATTGTCTTGTTTGAGGACTCAGGGATTCTTGACCACACAGGACGGTGATTCTGAAAGTTTCTCCCTTCTTTCCTTCTTTCTTTTTTTCCTTCATTCCCTCCCTTCCTCCCTCCCTCCCTCCCTCCCTCTCTTCCTTCCTTCCTTCCTTCCTTCCTTCCTTCCTTCCTTCCTTCCTTCCTTCTTTCCTTCTTTCCCTCTGCCTGTTTACCTGCCTGTCTTTGTCCCTTCTGCTCTTCGCACACATTGTGGTGTTCAAATACTTGAAAATGCCATACAGATGATGAGACATAAACACCATGATTTAAAACATAGCCAGATGCAGTGAGAGAGTCATCTTGGTTAGAAAGGACATATAGTTGACAAATATTCAGTCATCTCAGTGCTCTGGTGCATGAAGCCAGCACCTGTAAGGGACACTCAGTTGTGACTAGTGAAAAAGTGATGTGTCTCTATAAGCTTTTATATCCTAGACCAGATGTTTAAACGATTTTCTCATTCAGTGACCTGAGTAGGGCAGCATGAAGGGCAGGAATGGAAATCTGAATAGGCACTTTCAAACTTAACTTTACCCTGCAGACACAGACATAAAATAGTAAGGCAGAGGCATAGAAAAAAAAAAGGCATAAAATTTAGTTATCTTCTTCTGCTTTCCTTTCTTCCCTCCTGTCCCTTCCCCAGGGTTTCCACTCAGCCTGGTCGAAAGTAATAGCCCCATCCTCATTACCTTTTTTTTTTTTTTTTAAACAATCCTTCATACTTATCTTTAAAGAGACTTAGAAAATAAAATGCCTTTTGTTACTCCCAGCACTTAACAAAGTTCCCCTGAGCAAGCCAGCTCCCGGGATGAGGACCTGTCAACACTTCCTATCAGCAGGTAGCTTCCTTACACCTTGGCAGTCAGACACATGCCCATGAAACACAGTTCTTTCTCTGCAGAATCAGGACATGTACATGAAGGAGCTGGGCAGCTAGCCTGGAACAGGTGGTAGGATTCCCTGTTACTGTCGGGGGCGGGGCTCTGCACCATGGATGCCTCTGTGTTAGAGTTGGGGTTGGATAAGCAAATGAGTGTGTGAAGTACTGATTAGCTCCTTTGGCCTGCTCGGGCTGGGCTCATCAGCAAAGAATCAGACTGTGAGACATAAAAGAAAAAGAGTAGGAAGTACAGTTTTAAAAAAGTGCTTTCTAGAACACTTAACAACTCTCAGTTTCTGAAAATATGGTATGATTATAGTGCAATAGAAAAGGAAACAATTTCAGAGATCAACCTGTCCAGGCATTTAACAAATAGATGTCCTGAGGCAAAGAGAGAAGGCTCCACCCAAGGTATGCATTTTGTGGATGGGATCCTTAATCTGGGAGGGCATGGAGTTTTTCATCCTCAACATTATCACAGCTGCCTGTGATTCTTTTTTTTTTTTTTTTTATAAAGATTTTATTTATTTGACACAGAGAGAGAGATTACAAGTAGGCAGAGAGGCAGGCAGAGAGAGGAGAGAGGAGGAAGCAGGCTCCCCGCTGAGCAGAGAGCCCGACGCGGGCCTCGATCCCAGGACCCTGAGATCATGACCTGAGCCGAAAGCAGAGGCTTTAACCCACTGAGCCACCCAGGCGCCCAGCTGCCTGTGATTCTTTGTCTTGGAAGGCTCTCTTGTGTACTGTAGGCTGTTTAGCAGAATTCCTGCCCTCTACTCTTTGAATGCCTACTAGCAACCCCTCCAAAGACACAACAACCAAACATATCTCCAGACAACATCAAAATCCTGTAGGGGCGCATCACCCCCCAGTGGAGAACCACTGGTCTAAAACAGGTTAAAGTTGTGCCTGTCTTGAGTAAAGAGTCTGTGTAAGCCCTCTGTATTTGGTGCTGGATTAGAACATTTCTATACTTCTCAAGCAGACTTTCATCAGGAAATAAACAATTGGCAGGGCTCAAAAGAGAGGTCATGATGATGATGATGGTAAAGATGGTCAAGAAAATGCCAAATCAGAATTCGAACTGTCATCCCATTTCTCTGTAAAAGCTGGGCTGCATCCCCAAGACGAATCATAAGCATGGTGCTACATGTATGATTTGTCCTTTTTCTGCTAATAACTCACCACCACTCTGGGTATCAGTTTTCTTCTTGTTCAATAAGAGTATTTGGAGGATATGTTTTCCACACCTCATCCAACTTTGATAGTGCTACTTACTCATCTTCCAAAAATGAAAAGCCCCGTACAAGCTCCCAGATCAGACAAGAAACAACAACAACACGGTTCTCCTAAATCCTCATAGAAGTCCCAAGCCCCAAGAACTTTCCAGCCTCCTAATTAAGCACATTTTCCTAAGCAAGTTATAGGTTTGATTTCTGGCAGCTCAGCTGAACCAGCCAAATGTCAGAGTAGTTGATTAAAACAAGCAAAAAATGAAAGTACAAGTTAAGGCCTAATCACTTACTGTCATAGGTAAGCAAGAGGCTTAGTAGGAGAAAGTGCTAACTCCCCACTGTTCCATTTTAACCTGTGACCCAGTATCACCAGGTGGATCAGCACAGATGTGGAGGTCAGCTTGCTGCCAAGGGACCCCCAACCAAAAGTTCCTGTAGTTTTATAGGCTCAGTAGCTGGTGGAAAGTGCTAGGAGAGGACTGAGAGTGGGAAGGTACTGAGTACTGAACCAGAGTAGAGAAAAATGTCTTCAGGATTTCCCTACTGCCATAAGAAGGCCTTTGCAGAGATACCTGAGATAGACCTCAGCTGAAGGGCCCAGTTAAAATGTAAAATGAATTCTGAATAAAGGCATCTGGACTAATATAATCTTGAGTAAGGGTGTGACAGGACAAAGTGGCCTGAGTCTGTAACTCTCCTTAGGCACTGCGCCAAGCCTGGGAGGAGACAAGAAGATTCCCCCAGGAGACCTTTGTAATTACTGATGGTCAGGCTTGAAAAAAATCACACTCAAGATTTCTAGCCAAGAAACTGACTCCTCAATATCTCTTAGGTCTGTTGAAAATTCTAGCAGGTACGTTGAGTGATTTTCTGCAAGTCTATTCCGATTTGAATATGCAAAATGTTTTCCTTGGTTTCTTTTCTTTTCTTTTCTTTTCTCTTTTTTTTCTTTTCTTTTTTTATTTTTCTTTTTAAGATTTTACTTATTTATTTGACACAGAAAGACACAGTGAGAGAGAGAACACAAGCGGAGGGAGTGGGAGAGGGACAAGCAGGCTTCCTGCCGAACAGGGAGCCAGATGTAGGGCTCAATCGCAGGAGGCTGGGATCATGACCTGAGCCAAAGGCAGACACTTAACAACTGAGCCACCCAGGCACCCCTCTTCCTTGGTTTCTTCAAAGAAACTCGGATACTTACTTCCATTTGTGACTGCTGGAGATCCAATTTGTTATCAGAAAGCAGATGAGAACATATGCCATATAAAAGAGACATCTGTTATTTTATTCTTTATTCTGTTAATGTGGTGTATCACATTAATTGATTTTCAAATGTTGAACTACCCTTCCATCCCAGAGATAAATCACACTTGGTCATGGTGTATGATTTTTTTTTAATGTACTGTTGGATTTGCTTTGCTAGAATTCTATTGAGGATTTTTACATCCATGTTTTTCAAGGATATTGGCCTGCAGTTTTTCTTGTGGTGTCATTTTCTGGTTTTGGGATCAGGGTAATCCTAGCCTCAAAAACATGTTTGGAAGCATTCTCTACTCTTCAATATTTGGAAGAATTTCAGAAAGATTGCCATTAATTATTCCTTAAATGTTCGATAGAATTCACCAGTGAAGCCATCTGGTCCCAGGCTTTTCTTTATTGAGAGGTTTTTGATTACTAATTCAATTTTCATACTAGTTACAAGTATGTTCAGACTTTGTACTTCTTCTTGACTTAATCTTGGTGGGTTGTATGTTTCTAGGAATTTTTCCATTTCTTTCAGATTATTCAGTTTATTGACATTTAATTGTTCATAGTAGTCTCTTATCCTTTTTATTTCTGCAGGATCAATTGTCTCTTCTTTCATTCCTGATCTCATTTATTTGAGTCGTCTTTTTCATCTCAGTAGATGCAGAAAAAGCATTTGACAAAATTCAGCAATCTCTTATGACAAGGAACAAAAAAAACAACCTCTGAACAAAGTAGGAATGGAAGGAAATTACCCCAACAGAATAAAGGCCATCTATTAAAAGCTCACAGCTAGCATAATACTCAGAGGTGAAAACTAAAAGCTTTTCCTCTAAAAGCAGGAACAAGGCAAGGATAGCAACTCTTAATACCACTTCTTTTTAACATAACACTGGAAGTCCAGGACAGAGCAGTTAGTTTAGAGAAAGAAATAAAAGGTATCCAAATCCAACAGAAAGAAACAGAATTGTCCTTACTTGCAGATGATAGGATCCTTATAAGGAAGCCATAAATAACCGCCCCCTCCAAAAAACTGTTAGAACTATTTAATGAATTCAGTAAGGTTGCAGAATACAAATGCAACGTATATAAATCATTGCGTCTCTAATACTTAAGACAAACTACCTGAAACAGAACTTAGGAAAACAGTCCCATTTATCATAGCAACTGAAAGAATAAAACATCAAAAAATAAACTTAACTAAGGAAGTATACTGAAAGCTATAAACATTGATGAAAGAAATTAAATAAGATGCAAACAAATGTTCATGGATTGGAAGACTTACTATTGTTAAAATGTGCATACTAAAAAAAAAATGTGCATACTGCCCAAAGCGATCTACAGTTTCAAAGTAATCTCCATCAAAATGTCAGTGGTATTTTAAAATGTTTTTAAATATTTTATTTATTTATTTGAGAGAGAGAGAGAGAGAGCGGGCAAGAGAGAGCAGCAGCCAGGGGAAGGGCAGAGGGAGAGCGAGAAGCAGACTCCCCACTGAGCAGGGAACCCAGTGCACGACTCCATCCCAGGACCCTGGGATCATGACCTGATTTGAAGGCAGACACTTAACCAAATGAATCACACAGGCACCCACTAATGGTATTTTTTTTTTTTACAGAAATAGGAAAACAATTCTATAATTCATACGGAACCATAAAAGACCTCTAATAATTGTATCGGTCTTGATAAAGAAAAACAAAGCTGGAGGCTTTTGTTTTCAAAATATCTTACAAAGCTACCATAATTGAAATATTATTGTACTGTCTGTACATACAGACAGCCATATAGAACAATGGAAAGAGAATAGAGCCCAGAAATAAACCTACGTGTATATGGTCAGCGAATATTCAACAAGAGTGACAAGAATAGACAATGGGGAAAGACCATCTCTTCAACAAATGGAGCTGGGAAAACTGAATGTCCACATACAGAAGAAGGAAATTGAACCCTTAGCTTACACTATACACAAAGATCAACTCAAAATGGATTAAAGGCTTTAACTTAAGACCCCAAACTATAAAACTCCTAGAAAAAACATAGGAAAAAAGTGTCGTGACATTTGTTTTGGTAGTGATTTCATGGATACAACACTAAAAATGCAGACCACAAAAACAAAAATAAGCAAGTGGACTATACCAAAGTAGAAAGACTTTTTCCTAAAATTTGACTGAGGTACATTTCATAGATTTGTTGCCAATGTAAAGGGACTTTTCCCTTTTTGACTTCTAAAATGTTATTCTTGAGAATCAAATGATAGAATTTTGCCATTCATGTCCAACTAAATTGTATCTCCTTGCTGAGCCTTCCATGATAATCCCACTTAAAGAAACCCCCTCTTAACCCAATCTATCTTTGTCTCTTTAAGCCCATTTTATAAACCTACTTTAATTTCATACCAGTGTTCACTACATGATATTTTATTGATTTATTTTATTTTATTATTAGCAGTATTATTTTTTAATTTACTTGACAGAGGGAGAGAGAGATCACAAGTAGGCAGAGAGGCAGGCAGAGAGAGGAGGAAGCAGGCTCCCCACTGAGCAGGGAGCCCAATGCGGGCCTCGGNTTTTATTTTATTATTAGCAGTATTATTTTTTAATTTACTTGACAGAGGGAGAGAGAGATCACAAGTAGGCAGAGAGGCAGGCAGAGAGAGGAGGAAGCAGGCTCCCCACTGAGCAGGGAGCCCAATGCGGGCCTCGGTCCCAGGACCCTGGGACCATGACCTGAGCCGAAGGCAGAGGCTTTAACCCACTGAGCCACCCAGGCACCCATGATATTTTATTGATTTTTAAAAAACTATTTATTACCTATTTCCCTCCTATTAGAACATAAGCTCCACAGAAGCTTCTATCTGCCTCTGTATTTCTGGTACTCGAAACAATGCCTGGCATAAAAGAACTATTCAAAGATATTTGTTGAATATAAAATAAATGACTTTATGTGTATTTATTAGGTATAATATCATTTTATATGATTACATTAGCTTGATTTAAGTAGGATTTTTTAAAATTTTATTTTGACTGGCGTTTTAAATTTTTTCCTAGGTATATAATCATAATATCTGAAAAAATATTTTTGTCTCATAATATTTTATACTTATCGGTTAGTGTAATTTTCATCTCTGACTCTATTAGCTAGAAACATCAAAACTATGGATTACACATGGTGGATGCAGGAGATCCTTGTCTTATTTCTGATTTTAATGGAAGTAGTTTTATTATTTTACTAGTTATGCTAATTTTCACTACCAATGTTGGTAAATTATTGGCCTTTGAGCTAATTTACTTAGCATTTTTATTAGAAAAGGCTGCTAGATTCAAGTGACTTTTCAGTTATCTACTGACATAATTTTATGATTATTCTCTCTCTCTTTCTTTTTTTTAATGTAAGGTGTTATGTTTATAGATTTTTCTGATGGTAAACCATAATTTCATTCCTGAGATAAATCCTCTTATTTTGATATGCTATTCTTTAATATGCTGTTGGATTTAATTTAAAAATATTTTGTTTAGAATTATTGCACCTATTTTAGTAAGTTAAACTGAACTAGTTCTTTTTTTCCTTCATGCTACTTTTATTAGCTTTTGATAATAAAGTCATAGTATCAGCACAAAATGAATTGAGGAGGTTTTTTTATCATTTTTTTCTCTTATGGTTCAGGGTAGAATAACACTGAAATTAACTGTTCTTTAAAGTTTCAGTAAAAGTCAAGTCTGAAACTTAATTTTTATATTATCCTTTCTCATTTCATTTCTATTCTTCAATTTTTTAATCTGCTTTTTCTATATAATTCTTGTGGAAGGACATGCTATGTCTGTTGCTTCTAAACTCCAAATTTCATCATCCTTAGTACTTCCTTTTATACGTCTATAACCTGCACTTGGAAAATATTCTCCAGTCAGTCATTTTCAGTTCTTTATGATATTCTTGTATAGAGCTCTTCCTTGGAATTTGCATTTAAGCTTAGTTTCTCACTAAGACTTTATCCCTTGATAAAAGGCTTTTAGGTTTCAGCAGACATGTCAGGAAGATTTTATTTGGGCATTATTATCCAAAATCAAATAAATGGAACTCACCTCAACTTCCCCTTCCTACCCTTGATGACAGTCAGCAATGTCCTGTTTTCTCAATCTATCCATCAAACTCAGGCTCTCACTCACCAAGTTTAAAAAAAAAATAATGCTGTGATCTTGCCTGCAAAAGAGATTGAAGTCTCAGTGAGTGAGTGGAGGCAGAATATTCCATCTCTAGAGACTTGGTGCACTGAGATTTCTGATGAGATTTTCCTGTTCAGGCTACATCTTCCATTCTCTCCATTAAAGAGGAAACTGGAGAGACACCATTTTGGTGGAATCTACCTGCCTTCCTGGAGAAAGACAGAGATCATCACTCAGTGTTTTTTGTTAGCTCTGCAGAGTGTAGCAGACCTTGCCAATGCTGTCTGATGTCCTAAAAAATTCATCTTCTCTTTACCATTCTTCTTGAATTGTGTCAAGATCTGAAGATTATAAATTCATCAACAATGACATGGGATAAGTAAGTCTGAGATAGTTATCATTAGAGCTCCTTCTCAGAAAAGGAAACTTTGGAGTTATTGCCTTCATTATTTCAAGGAATTGCAAAGCCTAGCCTCTCTGTGCTGTGGCTGGGGAAGGGGGGCCTGAGAAAATTCTCAGATAATGCTCTGCCCATCTTCAGGGTCACATTCTCATTTCTAGCATCCCTGAATTGAGTTATCGTACTTTGTTCCTTTAAGAGGGAAGTTGACAGGAGTAAGGCTCACCTTTCTTCACATTCAACGTCCCTTGGAAATGGGGAAAAAGTATGATGCACAGGTGTCAGTCATGGCTTATAACCCTAGGAATCTTTTCCTGCTCAGAAGTGAGGGAGAAGTCTTCAAGCATCCAGAAAAATCTGAAGGATTTCTAACCCTCAGGACATATGGTGTCTGCTTTGCAAGCTGCATGTGTGTCCCCTTCCCTCTCCTCATTCTTTTCTCCTCCTCACATCCTCTGTGTCCTCCCCAAAGCCAGGCCCAGTCTGTCAAATTAAGCAACAGATATCCCTTAAGAAAACAGACCTCAGAGATATAAGAGAGAATTCATCAGTTAACATGAAGTTCTGAGCCCATGTGAACCGTGAACTACACACGAATACTTCAAATTGTAACCCAACACTATAAGCTTCATTCCAACTCTGAATTTTTCCATCCTTCCCTCATTATCCCCAATAAATCTACTTATTTGTTCCCTCTCCCTACATGTAATCAGTCTCCTCAACCCACTGAGCTTCTGCCTCAATGGCTGGCTGCCTTCTCACTTGGTCCAAATGCTCCCCACCATTTCACTTGGCCATCTTCTCACTTGGCCCTGAATCCCACAGGCATGTGGCCTCCCTAAGCTGTCAGCTAGCCAGGTCCCAAGCCCTGCTGGGTCACTGCATTGCTCCTTGTTCAGCCTTGCTCAGGCGAACTCTTTATCATACTTGAAATCTAAAACACCGCAGAACCCACATAAACACCTGCCCTTCTTATTCTTATTAAGACTAAAGATCTTGAGGCACCTGGGTGTCTCAGACATTGAGCGTCTGCCTTCGACTCAGGTCATGATCCCAGTGTCCTGGGATCTAGCCCCATACTGGGCTCCCTGCTCAGCGGGGAGCCTACTTGTCCCTCTCCAACTCCCCCACGCTTGCGTTCCCTCTCTCACTATCTTTCTTTGTCATAAATAAATAGTCTTAAAAAAAAGGACTAAAGATCTTAATTTCTAAAAACTTATCCCATAGTCTTTACTCTTGATTTTATTTGAGATTTTTGCTTCAGAGAGTAAAAATTGTGATTTACCCACCAATTTAATAAGTATTCTATTTTATTACTTTAATTTCCACAATGCGATTATATATATACACACTTAAGCCCAAATTTAGGAAGAATTTATTTGGTTGTCCAAACAAAGTTTGGAATCGGAACTGTTTTCTTGGTTTGTTCTTTAATATCACTTATTGAATTACCCTTTCCTATCTTTTTAGAGCAAATATTCAGTTTATATGAAGTTAGTATAGAAAATTGGTTCTATTTGTAGATTCTCTCTTCTGCTGCATCTACTTATATTTCTATTTTTATCATCACCAAATCCTGATTTATTGTCCTTTTATCTGAGCTTTTAATTCTTTAACATTAATTTCCTAAGTGCATTTTTAATAATTTTTATTGAATATTTAAAGTACTGTGATATTAATGTAAAATTGGCATTCTAATAAAATACTTTGCATTAAAATAAGTAGTTATTATATTCAATTTCCCCATTCATTAACAGGATTTTCTATTTGTTCAAATGATCTTGTGAATAGTGTAATATAGGACTATAGTTTTCTACCTAAAATTTCTAGATCTCTTTCCTTGAGTTCATTCCTAAGTATTTTATGATTTCCTTTCTTGGTTATTTCTTGTTAAAAATGAAATCTCTGTTCCATGTTTCCTTCCCATTTTTTAAAGATTTATTTACTTATTTTAGGGAGAAAGAGAACACAAGTGTGGGGAAAGGCAGAGGGAGAGAGAGAGAGAAACTTTAGCAGACTCTGCTGAGTGTGCAACCTGATGTGGGGCTTGATCTCATGACCCTGAGATCACCACCTGAGCCAAAACCAAGATTTGGACACTTAATTAACTGCATCATCCAGGGGCTCCTCCTTCTCATTTAAGTTCTAACATTATCTCTAATTGACAATGAATGTGTTGCCTTTTTTTATTTCAAATTTTTATTTAAATTCTAAGTAGTTAACATATATGGTAAAATTGGTTTCAAGTGTAGAATTTAGTGATTCATCCCTTACATACAATACCCAGTGCTCATCACAAGTGCCCTCCTTAATCCCCATCACCCATCTAGCCCATCCCCCACCCACCTCCTTCCATCAACCCTCAGTTTGTTCTCTGTCATTAAGTCTCTTACGGTTTGTTTCCCTCTCTCTCTCTTTTCCCCCCTCCCCCTATGTTCATCTGTTTTGTTTCTTAAATTCCACATATGAGTGAAATCATATGGTATTTATCTTTCTCTGACTGTGTTATTTTGCTTAGCATAACACAGTCTAGCTTCAGCCACATCATTTCAAATGACATTTCATTCTTTTGGATGGCTGATTAATATTTCTGTATATACTACATCTTCTTTATCCACTCACTAGTCAATAGACATTTGGGCTCTTTCCATAGTTTGGCTATTGTTGATAATGCTGTTATAAACATTGTGGTGCATGTTCCCCTTCAAATCAGTATTTTTGTATATTCTGGGTAAATACCCAGTAGTGCAATTGCTGGGTCTTAGGGCAGTTCTATTTTTTTTTTTTTGTTATGTTATGTTAGTCATCATACAGTACATCATAAATTTTTGATGTAGTGTTCCATGACTCATTGTTTGTGTATAACACCCTGTGCTCCATGCCCTCCTTAATACCCATCACTGGGCTCACCTGTCCTCCCACTCCCTCCCATCTAAAGCCCTCAGTTTGTTTCCCAGAGTCCATAGACTCTCATGGTTCATCTCCCCCTCTGATTCCCCCCCTTCATTTTTTCCCCCTTTCTTCTCCTAATGTCCTCTATGCTATTCTTTATGTTCCACAAATAAGTGAAACCATATGATAATTGACTTTCTTTTCTTGACATATCTCACTCAGCATAATCTTCTCCAGTTCCATCTATGTTGATGCAAAAGTTGGGTATTCATCCTTTCTGATGGCTGAGTAATATTCCATTGTATATATGGGCTACTGGTTCTTTATCCATTCGTCTGTTGAAGGATATCTCAGCTCTTTTCACAGTTTGGCTATTGTGGACATTGCTGCTATGAACATTGGGGTGCATGTGGCCCTTCTTTTCACTACATCTGTATCTTTGGGGTAAATGCCCAGTAGTGCAATTGCTGGGTCACAGGATAGCTCTATTTTTAACTTTTTGAGAAACTTCCACACTGTTTCCCAAAGGAGCTGTACCAACTTACGTTCCCACCAGCAGTGTAAGAGGGTTCCCCTTTCTCCACAACCTCTCCAACATTTGCTGTTTCTTGGCTTGTCAATTTTGCCATTCTAATTGGTGTAAGGTAGTATATTAGTGTGGTTTTGATTTGAATTTCCCTGATGGCTAATGATGATGAACATTTTTTCATGTGTCTGTTGGCCATTTGTATGTCTTCTTTGGAGAGGTGTCTGTTCATGTATTCTATCCATTTTTTGACTTGATTATTTGTTTTCTGGTTGTTGAGTTTGAGATCTTTAAAGATCTTAGATATCAGCCCTTTATGTGTAGTGTCATTTGCAAATATCTTCTCCCATTCTGTGGGTTGCCTCTTTGTTATGTTGACTGTTTCCTTTGCTGTGTAGAAGCTTTTTATCTCGATGAAGTTCCAAAAACTCATTTTCACTTTTGTTTCCTTTACCTTTGGGGACGTGTCTTGAAAGAAGTTACTGTGGCCAATGTCAAAGAGGTTACTGCCTATGTTCTCCTCTAGGATTTTGATGGATTCCTGTCACACATTGAGGTCTTTCATCCACTTTGAGTTTATCTTTGTGTATGATGTAAGAGAATGGTCGAGTTTCATTCGTCTGTGTATAGCTGTCCAATTTTCCTAGCACCATTTATTGAAGAGACTGTCTTTTTTTCCATTGGATACTTTTTCCTGCTTTGTCAAAGATTAGTTGATCATAGAGTTGAGGGTCCATATATGGAGGCTAGTTCTACTTTTAACTTTTTGATGAACTTCCATGCTGTTTTCCAGAGTGGTTGCACCAGTTTGCATTCCCACTAACAGTGTAAGAGGATACCCCTTTCTCTGCATCCTTGCCAACATCTGTTGTGTCCATTGTTGTTAATTTTAGCCATTCTGACAGGTGTGAGGTAGTACCTCATGGTGGTTTTGGTTTGTATTTCCCTGACGATGAGTCATATTGAGCATCTTTCTTGTGTCTGTTAGCTACCTCCATATGATCCTCTCAATAGATGCAGAAAAAAACATTTGACAAAATACTGTATCCATTCTTTTTTTTTAATTTAAATTCAGTTAGTCAACATATAGTACATCATTCGTTTCAGATGTAGTGTTCAATAATTCATCAGTTGTGTATAACACCCAGTGCTCATAGCAGCATCCATTCTTAATAAAAACCCTCAACAAAGTAGGGGTAGATGGACTGTATCTCAACATCATAAAGGCCGATTATGAAAGACCCACAGCTAATACCCTCAATGTGGAGAAACTGAAATATTTTCCTCTATGGTCAGGAACAAGACAGGGATGTCCACTCTCACCATTGTTATTTAATATAGTACTGGAACTCTTAGCCTCAGAATCAGACAAGAAATGAAATGAGAGATGTCTAAATTGGCAAGGAAGAGTCAAATTTTCTCTATTCACAGATGACATGATACTTTACATAGAAAACACAAAAGTTTTGACCAAAAAATTACTAGAACTGATTTAAAAAAAATCAGGCAAGTTGCAGGATATAAAAACCAATATACAGAAATCTATTGCATTTCTATACACCAATGATGAAGCAGTAGAAAGAGAAATCAAGAAATAAATCCCATTTACAATTGTACCAAAACCCATAAGATACCTAGGAATAAACCTAACCAAAGGAGTAAAAGATCTGTAGAGCACTTATGAAAGAAATTGAAGAAGACACAAAAAAATGGAAGAACACTCCATGCTCTTGGTTGGAAGAACAAATATTGCTAAAAATATCTGTATTATCCAAAGCAATCTACACATTTACTGTAATCCCTATCAAAATACCATCAGAATTTATCCCAGAGCTAGAATAAACAATCCTAAAATTTTTCTGGAACCACAAAAGACCCCAAATAGCTAAAGAAATCTTTAAAAAGTAAAGCAAAGATGGAGCCATCATAATTAAGGACTTCAAGCTGTATCACAAAGCTGTAGTCATCAAAACATGCCAGTCAAACATGTTACTGGCACAAAACAGACACATAGATCAATGGAACAGAATATAAAACACAAAATCCAGAAATGGACTCACAACTATATGGTCAACTAATCTTCAATAACACAGAAAACAATATCCAGTGGAAAAATACAGTCTCTTCAACAAACAGTGTTGGGAAAACTGGACAGCAACATGCAGAAGCATGAAACTGGACCACTTTCTTTTCCATACAGAAAAATAAATTCAAAATGGGTGAAAGACCTAAACATGAGACAGTAAACCATCAAAATCCTAGAGGAGAACACAGGAAGCAAACTCTTTGATTTTGGCTATAGCAACTTCTTACTAGACACACCTCTGAAGGCAAGGGAAACAGAAGCAAAACTATTGGGACTTCATCAAGACAAAAAGTTTTTGTACAGCTGAGGAAACAATTGATAAAACTAAAAGACAGCCTATAGAATGGGAGAAGATATTTGCAAATGGCATATATAGCAAAGGGTGAGTATTCAAAATCTGTAAAGAACTTATCAAAGTCAACACCTGAAAAATAAGTAATCCAGTTAAGAAATAGATAGAAAACATGAACAGACATTTTTCTAATGAATGTGTTTTCTAAAGAAGCAGCAGTGACTGGGCACCAAGCCCCAGATACTGCCTGGGATCTAACCAGCAATGCTAAGGAGCAAACCCAGGGAAGCCACTGAGTCCTTGGCCTTAGTATTCAAGAAGCTTAGTATTCAGGAAGCCACCAAGTCCTTTTATCACTTGCAAGTAGTTTGCTGCTGACATGAAGCAACATCTACTATGAAGAGTGCCAAGAATTGGTCACTGCCTGGTCCTTTCAGAATGCCCAGAGTTACAGTGTCATTGTTTCATCTAACTCTCAGGCTTCCATCTTCGAACACTGCCATGCCCAGAGGAGATGCTCTCTATAAAGGCTGGCCAAAACGAAATACAAAGAAGTGGGGCCATTCTATTCTGGGTCCTCAGAAATCCCAAATCTTATCTTGTCCATTCTTCTCATTAAATGCCTCCTCTTTTTTATACCTTCCAGGCCTCTTGACTTACCCAGCAACCCACACACAGTTCTGCCCCAATCTGCCTGTCCAGATGTCTGAGTTAGCTCTGGCTGCTGTAACAAACCAACATTCGTTAGTTGGCTTAAACAAACAAACTAAAAATTATTTTCTCATAGTTCTGGAGGCCAGGAATTCTAAGATCCAGGCACCAACAATGTAAGTATCATTAGGGGACTTCTTCTCTTGTTTTGTAGGTAGCTGCCATATTTCTGTGTGCTCACATGATCTCATGTGTGTGTGTGTGTGTGTGTGTGTGTGAGAGAGAGAGAGAGAGAGAGAGAGAGAGAGAGAGAGAGAGAGAGAGAAAGAGAGAATGTGTGTGTTGGTGTCTCTTCTCCTAAGGACATTAATCCGATCTTGAGGCCCACGATGACCTCATTTAACCCTAATTACCTCCCAAAGGCCCATCTTCAAATACCATCACATTGGGAGGTAGGGCTTCAACATATAAATTTGGAGGAGACACAAACATTCAGCCCATAATACTAGACATATAAGCAAACAGCACATTCTTCTCCACTAACCTCTATACTTCTTTATGTTCATTCTTTGTCAAGCCAGTCCATCTCTCTGAGAACAGTTATTACTTCAGTATGCACAGCAATGACAGGACCATCAACTAGCTGAGGTTGGGGAACACAGCAGATATGCTGAAGCCAAGAAGTCAGGGCCTTACCGAGGGACTTGTAGACAGAGACCACTTTGAACCCATAAAGTTGTTTTCCAACTTGCCTCATGCTGCCAGGAGTAAGTCTCAGATGTAGAGAAAGAGCTGATGATTCTGCCCCAGGGCTGTAGTAATTAATCTACTGTCTACTAATTCAAGAATGAGAGCTTGGCCAGCCTGCCCCTCGGGAAGGTTACCTGGCAACCTTCCAGGACTCCTCTAGTTTCTCCAAACCAGGTCCCCATAGTCCCATAACTGAGGGCAAGTTTTACCTGATGGCTAATGACAGGATGCCCCCTCTTAGTTCTCAAAGTCTTTCAGAACAAGGGCTGTGTCTTTCTTCTTAATGTTAAATTGCAGTGAGATGAGCACAGACTTTGAACTCAAACAGGAATGAGTTCAGATCCCCAATTCCAGCAATCAAAAGCTGAACAATATTTGACAAATTGATTTATCCCTCTAAGTCCCAATTCTATCTTCTGTAAAAATAGAAAAATTTTGTCTAACGAATGAAATAATTTATTTTAAACTCTTGGTTCATAGCAGCAAATCCATGGCACAGAAAACCAGTTGAGAACTTCTTAATCCCTTTTCTCTGCTCTCACGTTGTCTTATGGGAAAGTAGATGTATAGCAAAAATTAGTTGAGTGATGAACAATGGAATTAGGGTGGGGGATAGGAGTGTAATAAGAACTAATTCGAGACTCCAAACTCACAGCTGCTGAAAAGTACTTTTATTATTTCATTTTGGTAACAGATCAGTTTCTATCTTGACTAGAAACCAACATCAAAGAGGCAGTGTATCCCTTTGCCTCATTTTGAAGGATGAGATCTTTGGAGTGTGAGCTGGATAATTCTGTACCTGTTCTCACCTTCACAATTTCAAAGGCTCCGAAGGAACCTGTTAATGAGACCTCATAGCAATGACCAGGCTTATTTCATATTTCAGAGATGAATGAATGGATGCTGATAGAAATTCAACAATATTTGTGGAGCACATATTATTTTGTTACTTGCAATGTTGTAGGCATTGGAGATACAAGATAAATAAGACTTAGCTCCTGAATCTCACAGTTTACAGCAAGACAGTGACAGTGTATTTGAAATAAATACAAAATAACATGCAATGTGCTGCAACAGAGATACATACAAAGTTCAAGGATAGCAGAGAGAAGAGACTAATAACTGCCTGGGGCAAGGAAAGGGGTAGAGCTCTTCACAGAAGACATCTCCTTTGAGATAAACCCAGCAGCATAAAGAAAAATTTGTCAGAAAGAGACAAGGAAATAGTCTGGACAAGGGCACAAAGGTTTCCTCTCATTTGAGAGTGTTTAGGGAATGAGGAGAGCTAAAACAAAGAGAGAGGTTAGGGTTTTTGTTGGTTTTTTTTCTCCATTTATTTTTTTAAATTAATGTATAATATATTATTTGTTTCAGGGGTACGGGTCTGTGATTCATTAGTCTTACACAATTCACAGTGTTCACCATAGCACATACCCTCCCCAATGTCCATCACCCAGGCACCCCATCCCTCCCACCCCCTGCCACTCCAGCAACCCTCAGTGTGTTTCCTGAGATTAAGAGTCTCTTATGATTTGTCTTCCTCTCTGGTTTTGTCTTATATCATTTTTCCCCCTCTTCTCCTATGATCCTCTGCCTTGTTTCTCAAATTCCACATGTCAGTAAGATCATATGATAATTGTCTTTCTCTTATTGACTTATTTCACTTAGCATAATACCCTCTAGTTTCATCCACATCATTGCAAATGGCAAGATTTCATTTTTTGATGGCTGTGTAATATTCCATTATATATATATATACACACAAACACACTGCATCTTCTTTATCCATTCATCTGTTGGTGGACATCTGGGCTCTTTTTGTATTTTGGCTATTGTGGCCTTCTGTTTTAAACATTGAGGTGCACATGCCCCTTCAGATTATTACATTTGTATCTTTGGGGTAAATACCCAGTAGTGCAATTGCCTGGTCATAAGGCAACTCTATTTTCAAGTTTTTGAGGAATCTCCATACTGTTTGTTTTATATAATGGAAATTCACCAAATAAGGTTCTACAGTCATTGCAAATGTGCTACTCGGACACAGCAGGTTCCAAACTCTGTACATGTATCTAGCTGTCTGGGTCCTCTTACTACCTAAGGAAGGCTTCAGATCTTTGAAAAGAAATGGTCATGAGCTCTTTAAAATGGGCTTTCTAAGACAAATACCATGTTATCTCACTCATATGTGAAATTTAAGAAATAAAACAGATGGACATAGGGGAAAGAAAAAAGAGAGGGAGAAGGAAATCATAAAATAGACTCTTAATGAGAGACAACAACCTGAAGGTTGATGGAGGCAGGTGGGTGGGGGGAATGGGTTAAATAAATGATGAGCTTTAAGGGTTACACTTGTGATGAGCGCTGGGTGTTGTATGTAAGTGATGAATCACTAAATTCTATCCCTGAGACCAATATTACACTATATGTTAACTAACATGAATTTATTTATTTATTTACTTACTTACTTATTGATTTATTTATTTTTAAAGATTTTATTATTTATTTGGCAGAGAAAGACACAGTGAGAGAGGGAACACAAGCAGAGGGAGGGGGAGAGGGAGAAGCAGGCTTCCCGCCAAGCAGGAAGCCCAATGCAGAGCTCAATCCTAGGACCCTGGGATCATGACCTGAGCCAAAGGCAGACGCTTGATGACTAAGCCACCCAGGCACCCCCTAACTTGAATTTAAATAAAAACTTGAAAAAAACAAAAAAAGTGAAAAAAGAAAGGCCTTTCTAAAGGTGATTATATACAAAGGCTGATAAATGTCAGTGATTCTATCAAGAAACTCAGTGACCTTGAACAAGTCATTAATTTTCTCTAGTTTTCCAGTCTCACAAGAGAAACTAAGTAAAGTAAGATGATTACCAAATATTTCCAACTCCAAGATGCCATATGATTACCTGTGGAAATCTGTTATCATAGCTTCACAAAATTGGACTAACTGGGAGACCATTTCGAAGTAGTGCAAACTCTGGGAAGAACATTTTCAATGAAGTTGTATTGCTTTCAAGTATTCCAAGGAACTCCAAGGGGGCTAAACATGTAAGCAAATGCTTTCATCAGTAGAATACACCTGATTTTGAAATTCAGTTATTTGACAAGTTTTCTGATTTTGGAATATGTTGAGTTCTTCAAATAAATTAAATCTCTAAGAAAAAGAGCATTCATTAGCTTAAAATTGTCCCATTGGCTTAAATTAAAAAATTGTCCTCATTGGCTTAAAAAAAGTCTCAAATTTAGGTCCTTAAATATTATGGTTTTTAAATTTACAGGCTATAGTTGGGTAGCCATAGGCACTTTTAGAAAGTTCCACTCAGGGGAGCCTGGGTGACTCAGTGGGTTCCTGCTCAGTGGGGAGCCTGCTTTCTCCTTCTACCTCTGCCCTTCCCCCCTGCTCATGCTTGCTCTCCCTTGTGCTGTCTCTCTCTCTCAAATAAATAAATAAAATCTTTTTTTAAAAAAGCCTCATTCAAAGTACAAAACAACTGGTGGACATGGTGTCTTATGAGGAAGGAAGTATTCTTGAGGGCGCATGCTCTCCATCTCAAAGTGAAGATAGGACTTAGGCTACCTTAAACCACTCTCTGAATACATGACTGACCATCCCTAAGGAACTATTGATGAGTCCTGGTTATTATGGTGGGGAAAGAGGGGCATTTTGCTTTTGAATACCCTGGCCCCATCATCATGCATTTTGCACTGGATTCATTCTTGCTGTTAAATTCTCAATTCTAAATGTATTTGGGTAGTCTATGAGGAAGCAATATAGAAAAATTCATTTGTATCCCTGAAGTATCCGTGATGTTTATGATCACAGATTTTCATGACCTCTCTAAAGTCACACTGTAGGTTGTTGCCAGAGCAGAAATCCTCTCTCACTGCTCATTCATCTGCCATGTGGCCTGCCCAAAGATGGTAAGGGGATTAAGTGGATCCTATGAAAGCCACACCAGATGAGGAACAGCTTGCACAAAGCAGATACATGGACAAATAAATTTGCCCAGTTTCTTTGGCTCTCAACTTTTTCTTCTCTTAGTTTTTTTCTGTATCTTTGGTTAATCTCAATGGTCTCAACTTAAACCCATCTGCAATCTAGGCTCAGCTACAGCAGGACTTTAGAAACTATGACAATTCATTGATACGACTATCCCAAGCTCCAGTGACCATTCCAAATATTTGCTTTCTGAGTCTTACCCAGCCAGACCCCTGGAAGCTATTGATGAAAATGTGTGCTATCTCTGATGGATAAGGAAGAGAAACTCATCTCATCAGTTTGTAGTAGTGATGAGCTCTTAGGGATCTGGACAATATGTTATCCATGTTGCCAATTCGATTTTTCCCTCAAAAATAGCAAATCAGAAGGAACAAGGGAAACCAGGCTATGTCCTCCTATCAAAGAATAAATAGAAACCTTAGTTAAAAAAAAAAGCACTAATTTAGTTTCAAAGTTCTGGAGCTGCATTTGTGTTTGATAAAAATAGTGTAGTACTCACCCCACCCCACCCCAATTCTAACAGCAAGTCCAAGTAGAGAACAGGGAGTTGACAATAATAGCGAAAAGAGGGACATGCATAGGGAGAGACTAAGATGAAAGAGTTGATGGAAGTTGGAACTAAATGAGATAGGTATGGGACTCAATGAAGAGAACAGTCAACGCTTTCACAATTCCTAGGGAAAATTTATCCATTTAGTCATTCTTTAGTTATGTATTTATTGCACACCTCCAGTGAGCCAGGCTTTCTTTTTCTAACTCTGTGTACAAAGGGACCAGTTAACAAGACAGACAAAATCTTCACTCTTGACCTAGTGGTGGGTTGAAGACAGCTATTAAATCCATAACCAAATTAATCAATAAGATAATTTCTGATAAGGGCATAATGCAATGATGTGACTAAAATTAAAAAAAAAAAAAAAAGCATTGACAACACCAAATGGTGGCGAGGAAGTGGAGCAGCAGGAACTCTCATTCATTGCCGATGGGAATGGAAAATGGTACAGCCACTTTGGAAGATAGTTTGGCAGATTCTTAGAAAGCTAAACATAGTCTTACCATATGATCCAGCAATCACACTAGTAGGTATTTATTTACTCAAATGAGTTGAAAACATATGTCCATACAAAAACTTGCACACAAATATTTATATAGCAACTTTATTCATAATTGGGAAAAATTGGAAGCAATCAAGATTTCCTTCAATAGGTTAGACTCTTGTGCATGCATGTAATGGATGCCAATCTGAAAAGGCTATATATGGCATGATTCCAACCATACGACATTCTGGAAAGGCAAAACTGCAGAGACTGTAACAAGGTCAGGGGTTGTTAGGGGTTCAGGTGGAGGGAAGAGATGAAAAGATGCAGCACAGAGGGTTTTAAGGGCAGCAAAACCATCTGCCTGGATCTGTAATGGCGTTTTGCATTTGTCAACACATTGAGTGAACCCTAATGTAAACTATGGACTTTAGTGAATAATAATAAATCAATATTGTTTTGTCATTTGGGACAAATGTACACACTGTCAGGTGTTCATAATAGGAGGCTGTGCAGTGGGGAGAAGGAGGAGTCTACAGGAGCACTGTATTTCCTGGTCCACTTTTCTATAATCTTAGAAGATAAGGTCTGTAAATTTTTTTTAATGCAGTCATAGAGAATCAAAATGATGGGAGGAAATCTAACATCAACTGGGTCTTCAGAGAAGTCTCTCTGAAAAGTTGACCTTTCAGCTGACTGATAGGAGGACCATTCCAGACAGTGAGAAGAGCAAATATAAGGGCCCCATGAGGGACCATATCTGTTTCTTTTATAGTATTTTTCACATACTTTGTGAGGTAGGCTGATCACAAGTTTTTAATTTTCATGTTCATTAAAGAACAACGGAGGCTTAGTGGTTTAAGGAGGTTACTAGGGCTCAGAGAGCAAGTTAATGGAGAGAGAAGACCAGGAGCTGGGTCTCTATGAGGACGTGACCATTTGGGTGCCAGAATTCTGGGTACATACACCACAGCTCAGAGCCTGGGCGCTAGACCACCAACACTGGTCATCAACACCGTGTCATAACAGTGACTGCTGCCCTGTCCTGCCCCTTCCTGTAGTTCACCTAGCCTTCCGGTGCCAGCAATGTGCTCTTCCCACAAATCATAGTTCCTCCTGTGACTTCATCAGGCTTCACACCTTCTTTAAAAACAAAACAAACAAAAAGTTGTTGCCACCATTGCACCATCTCTCCTACACCCCTGTGTCTTCTAAAGCCATGTTTTCCCAACTTTGGTCTCTATCAGAACTGTCTGGAGAACTTGGTAAAACTACGGGGACAGAGGCTCTATCCCTCATTCATTGTGGTGCATGTCAAGATTTGAGAAACAGTGCTCTAAAGCAGAGCTCCTCAAACTTCATGTGTCTGCGAATCAACTGAGGATCTGGTTCAGTAGATCTGCAAGGGGGCTGAGATTCTGGATTTCTAACAGGCTGTCAGGTGGTAGGGGTGCTCTTGGTCCATGGAGCACACTGTGATTGATGAAGACAGAGGGCTATGACCAATGGTAGTGTGGGATCCTGGAGTAACTGATCTCTGATAGATTTGGCAGCATTTTCTATCAAAAGGAAGATACCCATTTTCCTTTTTGGAATTTTACTGTGTCAGGTGCAGAGTAAGATTTTTCTTCTTCCGTTCTGTTGGAGAGACATGGTAGTACCTGTCACTGCGCATCGGGACAGAGAAAGAAAAGCCGTGGTAGGAGTCCTGGGTATGTTCATTCATAGCCACTGTGTGATTCATTCCTGTTTCTTAGACCAGATCACCCTGCAAGTAACTAGAAGTCATTTAAGGAAAACATGATGAATTTCTTTCCCAAATCGTAATAGTTGCATTTGTGCAATGCACACTTTGTGCCAGACATTAACCAATTTATTACATGCAACATTTTAACCAATTTAAACATTAACCAATTTATTATATGCAATCCCTTATTCTGTTTTTAAAAATAATGAGAGTTAAACACATGTCCAGAGGTGCATAAGGGATAGAGCCCAATTTCAACACCTGGATAATAGAGAGTCCATGCTACCATTTTTCTGCCAATATGACCGAGATTAAAAAAGCATCTTTGCCTAAGTCTGGGTATTTTGGATATGCCATTGAATGACGTACAGTTGATGGTGACCATAGGGATTCTAGAAGCATACTTGATAGTGAATAATGTGCAGTTTCAGGATTGATAATAATAAATCTTAAATCCTTGATAAGAGGTTCTGGAAGCTCTTGGTAATATCTGTAATTTTTTTAAGGGAACATAAGCCAGTGTGAAGTATAAGAAAGAACACTCAGCTAGGAGTCAAGAAACAAAGATTCTTCTCCTGACTCTGGCCCTGGTTTGAGGACTTTAAATAAGTCATTTTCCCATCCTCAGCCTCAATTTCTGAATCAGTACAGTAACTGATTGGTTTAGGTCATCTCAGCAGGATTTTGTGGCTTTATCACTGACTATAAAACATCTACTTCAGCATTGCTGAATTAAAATAAAGACCTGATCAATAAACTCATGGTTTATTCGAGTAGAAATCTGCTCTGCTGTGACCTGTTCAAGGTTACGCAGTGACTCGGTGGCAGAGCAAAGACAAGGATGCAGGTATCCTCAACCCTAGTGCAGCGTCTCTCCCCACATAAGGCCCTTATAAAATGGTCACTTAATATGCATCTAAATAAAAAAGGGGATTGTTGAAATGCAGTACCCTGAGATGAAAAATCTTCAGACCAGGGATGTTTTTTATAAATACAAAAACATTTGCAGTCTTGCATAAAATAATAAATAGAAACTTGTAATAAATTTTTAAAAATAAGCTTAAGTGACTGATATGTATTTTATTCTCCTCATCAGACATCATGAGACATTGGGGAACGGAGATGTATGGGCATTGACTGTGGTGACAGTTTTCTGTCACTTTCCCCCTCTGTGCAGTTTTCCTACCTGAAAAATGGAACTAATGATAACACATATGGCATGAGGTTGTGGGAAGTAATGGGTTAGTACATGGAAAGCCCTAGAAAGGCACCTGGGAAAGGGCATGCTCAAAAAATATTAGATACTATCACAAGTTTTCAGATGAGGTGATTAGGCTCGAGATGGATTTCATGATCCCGGGAGCTCTTAAGTGCAGCCAAGTAGCTAGGACCATTTTCTTAGCAGAACCTTCTGCCACACCACTGGCTCTTGGAGAAACCATATAGTTTGGAGCCAGACACCAAGGTATAGATCCTTTTTCAGCTCTATTCTAAACTTATTCAATTTGTGTGCTACTTTGTTCCCTGACTTTAAGTGCAATTGTTATCAGAGATAGTTGTGCCATTGAATATTTTCATAAAGTTATTTTAATGGCTCCACAATTCTCCATTGTGTGAATATATTGCAGTTTATGTAATTTACTCATGACAATTTGGCATGTCTCCCAGCATCCTCTATCATGAAAATGCTTTGCTATATGTTTGTGTAAAGATATTTTTGTATGCAGCTCAAGTAGTTTAATTAATATAAATTCAGTAAACCTTTTACAGATAAAACATAGTATTTCATAATTGATTAAATGTAAAGAGCATATGGAAGAGGAAGGAGCAGAGATGAATCAGGTGACTGGGTGGAAGGTGTTCACAGGCTCTGACATAAGCAGTAAAGAGCAAGATAAGTTTTGGGGGGCTCAAGAGAGAAAGAGTTGAAATTAACAAATATTGGGCATGGACTGCCTTGGGAAATATCCAGGTGAAGATACCCAGAGACAATCAGATTTATAAGTTTAAGGTCCAAAATACATGTCTTGGCTGAAGATAAGGAACTAGTAATCATTATGACATAAATATGTATATAGATGCATATGTGTGTGTGTATATACATATATATGTATATATGTATATATACACATACATGAATGTGTGTGTATCTACATCCACACACAGACACATGATACATGAGCCGATGAAATCACTTGGGAAGAAACTACAGAATCATTAGCATATTGTCTAAGACAAAGAAGGTGAACACATCAATGTGCAGAGCATGGCCAGAGCACAGTTAAGCTCTATGTTCATTTTTCAGTGCCAGGTTTAAAGAGACTTGGATAGAGAAGCCAGGTCTCTGAGTAAAGGTATCAGAATGAAGCCAAATCCCAGACTCCATGTCCCAGTGGGTGATGAAGGAATGAGAGACTGTAAACATGGAACAATGAGATAAAGCATAGCCAAAACTCCACTGGCAGCTACCAGGTGAGGCGAGAGTTACAATGTATGCTGACTACTCTTCCTCAGATATCAGTAAGCTAAGGAGGAAGTAACAACAAATCCTCAAACTCTCAATCCAAAGGTAGGCAAGGAGTCCCAGATAAGGTAGGAAATGTGTCAAAGAAAGTCAAACCTGTATCAGTTGAACAAATAGGAAGGCTGGACAGAGATAATCGAAATCAGAAGGAATCGTATGGCAAACATGCAAGAGAAACATTTTAAAATTAACAGTAGCATATAAAAAATGAAAGAACAGAATTTAGGGACGCCTCGGTGGCTCAGATGTTAAGCATCTGCCTTCAGCTCAGGTCGTGATCCCGGGGTCTTGGGATCGAGCCCCACATCAGACTCCCTGCTCAGCGGGAAGCCTGCTTCTCCCTCTCCCACTCCCCCTGCTTGTGTCCTCTCTCGCTGTCTCTCTCTCTCTCTGTCAAGTAAATAAATAAATCTTCAAAAAAATTTTAAAAAAAGAAAGAAAGAACAGAATTTGGAGGAAAACAAAGCTGAGAAAAGAAACTGAATGCTGTCAGATGCTTGTAGTGTATAAGAACTTGGAAAAATGAATTAAATAAGACATGAGTTCAAGGACAGGATTATTACTGCTTGAGGGAACATACTAAAATCCCGAAAAGCCTTATGACTGGTCTAATGTATACATTTAAGAAAAGAACATAGAGTAATTAAATTAATTAAACTAATAGCATAGAGAAAGCATTTGAAAAGTCTAAGGGAATGTAAAAAAAGACAAAATATTAAAATAACTATAGGAAAAATGCTGAGCATGAAAAATAGAAAAAGGTGTATATCATGAAGAAATGAATTTTGTTGAAGTAAAGGACTCAGAAATTAAAGAAGTACTTAACTCTCCGATGAGAAAGATCGTCTGTATAACAGAAAGAAATGATATGTTTTAATTGACAGTAAGTGATAATCTAGAGAAGTTATAGAATTTAATGAGCAAAGAACATTTCTTCTTGTATTTAGAGGAAATCAAGCAGCCACCTAAGAGAGGGGAGAAGCTGGGTGGCCTACAAATTCCCCACAACGTTTAATATAAGTAGATAACGGCTCAGTGTCAACATTTTGAGGGAAAGAAGACAATCTCTGAATATCATTCCCAGTCATGTTGCTATGTGAGTCCAAAGGCAGGTGTTGCTGACATGAAAGAATGTGGGGACATAGCCCTCACAGACTTCTGTAATTAATGACTCGACAGTCAGGGCCACCAAGAGGATAAGTCAAAATAAAGATCTAAGAGAGGGGAGAAACCACGGTAAAACCATCAGAACCCATTAAGTACATGAAGACCAAAAACAGAGGATGAACTGTGAATTGTGAACAGAATATACATTCTCAAAAACTCTGAATTGGGAAATGGGAGCAGAACTACTCCGTGTGTGAAAGTGACCATTATTCTCTTTCATATCAGGAAACTCAGTGATCTAGTCTGGAGTTAACTCAGCAAGACTTTTGTTTTGTTTTTTGTTTTTTAATTGCTACCAGAGTTAGTTGAGTTTCTTAAAAAAAATAATATCTTTTGAAATGAAGAGACATTTATCTGTTTTGCCAAATGTTTCTCTACTTTGGAAATTACTTGCTTCACTTTCTTTTATACTTGTTAAATTTATTACAATTAAGCTCAGTACTCTTATTATAAGACAACAAGTAGGGTATAATCTGACTTGTATAAACTTAAAAATGCCTTCACTGATAAATATTTCTATAGTTCTATCTATCATGCCTTTAAAAAAATCTATCAGTATTAATATTTTCATCCCTTACGGTGCAGAGCAAATTTAGGAAAGTTATTATTGATTGTCAGTTTTTTCTGGATTATGGAATTGTGGATGACTTATAGTTTGATTATTTTTACTTGAATATGTTGATTTAACATGTTGATGAGAAATGGTACATTCTCTTATTTTATTCAATTTTATATAGTAGATATTTGTTGAGCACCTCCTATATGATGGCATTATTCTAAGCAGTAAAGATAGCAAGGGACACAGCAAATATTTGTTTTCGTGGCACTTATATCCTAGTGGGAGAAATAGACAACCGACAGTTAAATAATTAACACATCAAATAGAGGAACCTAAAATTTAAATTAAACAATAAATTCATTTTCAAACCAGAAGAAGAGGACATCCAGGGAGCAGGAGCACATTCCAAAGATGATCATATAGGACCATCTACTTGAATTAAGAGCTTTCATAGGAAGCTGAAAGATGTGAGAAGGTTCATCTTGCAAAAGAAGTAAGAAATGTTAACAGATATCTCAAGAGTCATTGTGTGGAAAAAGTAGAACTTGGCAAGTCCAAAGAGCAGATTTCAGATCGCGGGTTGCCAAGGTGCAGGGAGGCGATGTTTGGCTCACTATTTAGAACAATATAATAATTATAGCTTTTGGAATCCATAACTTCCTGCCATGGTAATGGCAGCACTGCTTAACCAGTCATAAATGGGATTACCACTTGGGGGGGACATGGTACAGGAATTCACACACCTTTTGGACATTGTCCTGTATAAGACAGCATACATATTTCCATAAGACTCCATCCTTTCATCAGGTACCTTAACAACCTGTCACTTAAGAATTCATGGGCATGAGGAGGAAAGAGAGATTTCAGTCAGCTACATGTATAATTATGTACAGTGGTATCTATCAAGTATTGTCCTGTAAGTGTGGTGCATACACCTAGGATTTAGGGAGATAAGTGCATTTATTTTAAAATTAACAAAGAAATATATATTTTTTGGTTTTAAATTGAGTTCAAGTAAAAATTCCACCCACAACTGAGGTGCTTGTTTATTCCCTATTAATTAAGGGGGTGTAGAGCTACTCTGATTCCCTCCAATAATTTAATGATTTAGGGTTTACTAAGCATTTTCCCTTTATTTTTAACTGCAGGTTCAAGGGAAAGCTTGTTTCTAGTAATAAAAGTAGCTTAACCATTAAAACAATTGCTCTTTGCTACAAGTATAATTTCATCTTGGGAAATAATTGCCTTTGTCTTCCTAGTCTCCCCAAAACAAACTCATAAAAATACCCGGTGGAGTAATAGAGAATTCAGATCGTTGTATCCAGACGTAGTCATTCATGAAACTGGAAACACACACCACACACACACACACACACACACACACACACACTCCTTTTAGCATTCCTTCTTCTCCATCTGCTCATTTACTCTAAGTGAAAGTAAGTCTAAGGGTCAAGAGCTGGAGCCTTGCCTCCTGGCTTCCTGGTCAGGGTTCTACCTGTGGCAACCTGACCAAGAATGTTAAGGTATCAAAAGCTATAAGTAGAGTCCAAAGGGCATAAGAGGAAGCTTTGGGATTTTTCATGATCAGTCCTTAGAGAGGCAACCTATAGCTCATCTCTTCCCCCAAAAGTGCTAGCAGAGGGAGGGTACAACCAAGGCAAAGCAGCTTCACTGATGGCTGAGAAGCATATGGTAGCCCAGACTTTCAGTTACTCCTACCACCGTAAGTGTAGGGCTTTCCGAAAAAAAGCTGGAGTGAAGAATAGTGCTTTTCCTGGGGCTGATGTTGGTTCCACCCCCCTCAAACCCCACATCTGACAATGGGACATGCAGTAAATCATACAAGGGTAGTGAGAGGCCCATGGCCCAGAACACAGACTTAGTTCCCATGCTGCTGCATGGTCAAGGGCTGATGGCAGCTTCATGCCAACCAGTGTCAAGGCAGAGAGAACGAGGGATAACCTCAACTCCAAAATCAGCCACAGCCTGGACTGTGGGTGCAAAGTCATCAAGTTCAGTGCCCCACCAACCTGAAATTAGGCTGTGAAAGGGAGGCATACCCGAGTGTAGTAAGAGCAAATCTAGGGAGGGAATCTCTGACTCTCCCTACATCACTGTTTCGTCTCTGAACTGATGGTCGCTCTGAGGAATTATCCTTCAGGAAACAGAAAGAACAAAAACAAAATGCTCGTTTTCAGCAAGAGAAATTTCAAGTTTTGCTATTTGAAAATTTTGAGGCCCACGAAGCAAGTAATTTTCCAACTGAACAGATGCTTTTTTTTTTTTAAGAAAATTTTGTTTGGGCTCAAGGTGATGAGGTTACTGTACAACACAGATAGGTATACAAAACCCTTTCACTGTCTTTAGAAAGCATGTTGCATTGTGAATGGATCATAGAGCCATTTTAGGCTGTTGTAAAGGGGACCTGCAGGAAAGGTTGCATTACATGGGTTTACTAACGAAGGAGACAGGTTGAAGCTACTTCCGTGAGCAGAGCTGTGACACTAGCAAACACCCAGTAAGCAGTCCAGGGCCCTCCTCTTCTGGGATCATCAAGCAGGAGGGGGACAGTCCAACATTAAGTGTGGAATGAGGGCACAAGTATGGCGGCACAGGGAGACTTTGGTCTAGAAGAACTAGGACGGCTTTCTGGCATTAGTGGGAGGAATGGAGATTTAAGCTTGGGAAGTCAGAATTCTCCAGGCGAAATGGACCTAACTGGCATGAGGATGCTGGCAAGGTTGGCCATGGCCCAGCCTGTCCCCAGTGCAGGAGGAGCTGGCTGGCCATTGCTACAGGTGGGCAGTGCTGTGGGTCAACCCCAGTGTCTACTCTGAACTCACATTTGTAGTTATCGAAAAGCTGGAAAGGAACTGTAGGAACAGTTCTTGCCCCCTTTGTCCACTCGGTATTTTAAAAATGAAGAAACTAGTCTAGAAGAAGTAACCTGCCCCATGTAACCAGGCCTTTAACATCAGAGCCGGACCTGGACCTGGGTTCTTTCTGGATAAAATTCTCAAGAGCCCAGAGAAATCTTTTCATTATGGGAGGCCCGAGTGCAGGTTGGTCTTTGTGGCACTGACCACCACCTGTCGTTTTGAGCCGTGCTCTTGTTAGTCTAAAAGTTCTCATTTTCCAAAGTAAATCATTTCTTAACTGAGCAGAGCCCAAACAAAACCCTCCCTGATTTGAGTCCTGCTGGCCTGATGACACACAGGGTAGGTTTGTCTTTCTATCAAAGGCATTTCCTTTTCCAACTCTAAACTCCCTTTCTCTTCCCAAACTATTTCACTGTTCGGTCCAGGGGTTCAGATGTCAGAGTTTACAAGATATATGGCTCTGGGGTTTAATCTAGCCAAGAATTTTTCTCAAGGAGAACTGAAACCTAAGTTATTAACCTATAAGAAGACTTATTTCGAAACGATTTACTTTCCCCCTAATGAGATCAGGAGCTTCTGTTCGGGGGCCTGAATTTCTCTTCATGTCAAACGTCAAAGGGTTCAATTACTGATGCTGAGAACTGAGACCTCATTTTTGTAGTTTCAGATGGAGAATTTTAGCTTCTGGATGTCTTTTTTTCCCCTGTTTTCTCCTCTTCAAGCTAGGGTGGGGGGCACCACAATAACCGATGTGGAAATATCAATCAAGAAAGAACTGCAAAATAAATAAGGAAAGAAACATAGGAAGGAAAGAGAAAAAATGGAAGGAAGGAAGGAAGAAAGGAAAGAAGGGAGGGAGGGAGGGAGGGAGGGAGAAGAGCAGGCTATATATATTCTTTTCTGCCATCAATCATTTTTTTTTTCAGATTACTCCTAGGTTGTCGAAGTTACGACGACTACTTTGTGTTATGCAATGACATGCAATATTACATGTTGAAAGTAAAAGGGGCTGTACATTTTCCCCACTTATTTTTGGAGACAAAAAGACCTGAACATACATTAATAATAATGAGGATGTTCATAATTATGAAGACAATGACAACACAGCTCACGTTTGCATAGCTCTTATGTGTCAGGGGCCGGGAAAAGGCTTTTGTTCACAGATGTGTGATGAGCCTCTGGATATGTGCACGGCAGGCTCCAGGACTGAAGGTATAGCAGCCAACGAAATGCAAAAGATGCTGCGTTTTTGTGGCACTGACATTCCGGTGAAATCCCTTCCGTGAATTACCTCTATTTGCATGAATGCACTCAGTCCCTGCCCTAAATTTAGGACGTAGGTATGAGGGGTTCTTTTGAATTTACAGAAGAGGAAACTTAAGATTCAAAAAAGTAAAATATGACGTCCAATATTACAAAACCAGAATACGATCAAGCTGGGATTCACACTCAGGAACAGGAATTCACAACCTGTGCTCTAAACCACATTGTCTCATGAATTCTCTGTGCAATCTTCCCTTGTGATTGCACTCATCACTGCATTTTGTGTCTGAGTAAAACTAGAGGTTACATCACTCTCCCCAAATCCCACATCTGCGATTTGGATTTAGGACTTCTCCATTTTCCTTTACTCATTCTTCCATGTGTGGGCTTCACATGTGCAAGGCACACACATATCCCTGTTGTAATGCACCCTCTCCCTCTGGATGGCCTTTGACACATGAGCAGTGGGGATCTGGAGGGACACACATTCTTTGTGAAAATGGCTGGGTTCTCATTTACCAATGAGGAAAACAACCTTGTTCCCTCTTGCCATTTTCATACCAGAGATGACATTTCTGCATGTTATGTTATCAATTGTGCAATACAGTTGGGTTCTTTTGTTTGTTTACATTTGTAGATTTTTCTTTTATCCCAGCCTTGTTGATTTCATTGTATTTTTGTTAAAGTGTAGAGCATTAGCATGCTTTTAAAAGTGAAAATGATGGGGCATCTGGGTGGCTCAGTGGGTTAAAGCCTCTGCTTTCGGCTCAAGTCATGATCTCAGGGTCCTGGGATGGAGGCCCGCTGAGCAGGGAGCCTGCTTCCCCCTCTCTCGTCTGCCTCTCTGCCTCCTTGTGATCTCTCTCCCTCTGTGAAATAAATAAATAAAATCTTAAAAAAAAAAAAAGTGAAAATGATGCAAAAAAGAGACTCAGAGAAATAAATGTCTTCCCTACCACATATCGTCCACTTTTCCTTTCATCCCCTGCAGGTAACCAATTTCCTTTTTTTTTTTCCGTTTATCCTTCCTGTGTTCTGTTTTGCAACAGTAAGTGGATATGTGCATCTTATTTTTCTTTATCTACACTTTCCTACCCAAATGTTAGCACACTATATATGCTTCCTGGCTTTTTCACTTAAAAATTTATCCTANGCGCCTGGGTGGCTCAGTGGGTTAAAGCCTCTGCTTTCGGCTCAGGTCATGATCTCAGCGTCCTGGGATCGAGGCCCGCATCGGGCTCTCTGCTCGGCAGGGAGCCTGCTTCCTCCTCTCCCTGTCTCTCAGCCTGCCTCTCTGCCTACTTGTAATCTCTCTCTCTGTGTCAAATAAAATAAATAAAAATCTTTAAAAATTTATCCTGNTTCCTGGCTTTTTCACTTAAAAATTTATCCTATAATTCTCTCCCTATCAGTTCATGGAGAACTTCCTAATTCATTCTTCCAGCTGTTTAGCACTATTTGGGGTGGATAACACGCAATTTTGTTAGCAAGTCTTCTATATTTGGACATTTAGGTTGATTCCAACATCTTGCAATTACAAAAAATGTTACAAATAACTTTATGCAAATTTATTTTCCTGTTTTTGGACCTATATCATCCGAACACTCTTAGAAGATTTCAGGGTTAAGAGGTAAATTCTTAATGGATTTCTGGCTATATGAATATTCAGTTTTATTAGATACTGCTAAATTTCTCTCTATTGTGATAGTGTTTTTATTTCCATCAATAATATATGAATGGCTGTTTTCCTACAGTTTTGCCTGCAGTGTGTTTTATTGAGCTATTGGATTTCTTGCTAATCTAACTGGTGAGAAATGATATTTTAGTGTAGTTTTAAGTTTGTATTTCTCTCATGAATAGGATTGAACATCTTTTCATATGTTTAAAAAAAACATTTTTTTTTTACAATTTTTTAAATGTCCTTTGCTCATTTTTGGTCTACTCCCTACCAACTAAAAATGAAGTCTTCATATTTTAGTGATATTAGTCAGTTACCCATGATCCATATTTTTCTTCCAACTTATCCATTTTTCTTTCTTTTTTTTTTTTGGNCTCTCCAAACAAAGCATCTTTATTTTTTTTAATATTATTCACCCCAGGGGTGCAGGTCTGTGAATCATCAGGCTTACACCTTTCACAGCACTCACCAAAGCACAAACCCTCCCCAATGTCCATAACCCATCCACCCTATCCCTACCCTCCCACCCCCCAGTAACCCTCAGTTTGTTTCCTGAGATGAAGAGTCTCTTATGGTTTGTCTCCTTCCCCATCCCATCTTGTTTCATTTTTTTCCCTCCCTACCCCTCATGACTCCCTGCCCTGCCCCTCAAGTTCCTCATATCAACTTGTCCATTTTTCCTGTGAGTTTGTTTCTTTTACCATAGTTTAAAATATTTTTGTCGTAAGATTTATCAGGTTATTTTTTAATTGAGGCTGGATTTTGTGTCATGGACCACCTTTTTTTATATTCAGATTATATAAGAATTTTCTTCTCATATTTGAATAGTTTTATATTTTTTACATTTTTGATATATTAGTTTACTCTTACATATGATGTGAGAAAATGTTATAATTTAAAATTTTNCATATTTGAATAGTTTTATATTTTTTACATTTTTGATATATTAGTTTACTCTTACATATGATCTGAGAAAATGTTATAATTTAAAATTTTTTGTGCGCCTGGGTGGCTCAGTGGGTTAAAGCCTCTGCTCTCAGCTCAGGTCATGATCTCAGGGTCCTGGGATCGAGGCCCGCATCCGGCTCTCTGCTCAGCAGGGAGCCTGCTTCCTCCTCTTTCTCTGCCTGCCTCTCTGCCTACTTGTAATCTCTCTCTCTCTCTCTCTCTCTCTCTCTCTCTCTGTCATATAAATAAAATAAAAATATTAAAAAATATAAAAATAAAATAAAAATTTCAAATGGCTATCCAATTATCCTAATACCATCCATTAAAAGCCCCTTTCCTCAATGATATGGGACATTACCTTTTTAATATACTAAATTTTCATATGTAGTTCATTGTGTTTCTGGACTTTCTATTTCATTCCATTGGTCTTATATCTATTTGTGCATTAGTGTGCTTGAGTACTTGTGGCTGTATGTTTTAATATCTGCTAAAACTGATTCTCCCTCCCTCATTGGTCTTTCTTTACTGTAATATTGTGACTAATATTATATGTTATTGTACGTTAAATGTTTCCATAGGACTTTAGTATCAATTTACCTAGCTATAGTAAAAAAAAAAGTTTCCTTTTATTGGGACAAATTAAAATTTTCCCCAGTCAACCCTTAGCTGGCTGGAGCCCGTCCTTTAGCACATTCCCCAGAAAGAACTGGAGAATGTGGTATTTCTTGTGTTCCTACATGTTCAAAATTAGCTTTCTATAGCTTTGTTAGCTGAATGATCGTTTGGCCTGATGTCCTTGAGTTACTTATAAAACTCCTACTGTAGCATCAGTTGGTTTGTTCTCGAAGAGCCTCCCTGATGGATTCCTGTCACAGATTTGCCCAAACTCATAGACTGTACACTGGTACCACCAGTGAACTCTAATGTAAACTATGGACTTTGAGTAATTATTTCACTCAGTGTAGTTTTATCGATTGTAACAAATATACCACTCTGTTTGGGGATGTTGGTAATAGGGTGGCTCCGCACACATTGGGCAGTGACTACATGGGAAATTTCTGTGCCTTCCACTCAATTTTGCCACAAACCTAAAATTTCTCCAAAAAAAAAAAAAGTTTAATCATCATCATCATCATCACCATCATCGTCGTCATCATCACCATCATCATCGTCATCATCAACCCTGGTTATTGAAACCAGTGTGGAGGCAGATATTCCAGTGAGAATACTGTTAATAATCCAAGAGATGACACTGGAGGCTTGCATCAAGGTTTTAGTCAAGGATAGAGGGAGAATATTTTCAGATGCTTGATTAAACATCTCATGTATTTCATGGATCACTTATTTGAAAAAAAAAATCCTAGAATAAGTTAACTTTAGTCATCTATCTTTGGAGGTAGCTGTACTTTTATATTTGATTTTCAAGTGACATTGCTTATGAAATACACATCAGAATTGGAGAGAACCTTCGTGGTTCCAATTTTATGACCATAATCAGTCATCTTTAGTCGAACTTGGAGCGAAGGGGCCCTGGTAAAGCTCATCATGAATCCAGACAGTTCTGTTATAAGCTAGTTATGAGGTGGCACGGGGTTTCTCCACACAGCTTTGAGAAAGTCCCAGAACAAGTCGTCCCTGTCTTCAGATTCCAATCAGCCTTTTACTTCCTCCAATTCTGCCTCCTTCATTCTAGATAAAGGCTGAAACTCCCACAATGCCTTGGAGACTAATGCTTGATAACCTTTTGTCAATTCCCTACTTGTAGCCTCAGAGCCGGAGTAACTAAGTTTGAAACTGAGCACAGTTTGTACAGACCTGTCTTGGTGGAGAGAATTGGACAATCAGACACCCTTTATGAGATTTTTTTTCCTCTTCTTTATTTTTAACTGCTGACTCAGATCAGTCTCTAGAGAAATCACTTGAGTTCTGTCTTCACCAGCACCTTCCTCTTCTGTCCTCTTATTTACATGTACAGTCGGTTAACAGGCCCAGTAAAGTGTGTTTGTATTTAAAGACCTACTATGATGAATAAGAAAGAAAGAAAGGGAACTGCAATTATAATGTCCAACATGAGCAATACTTAGTAAAACTGGAATTGAGGTACCACCTGTGGACACTGGTGTTGGCAATTCATTACGAAAGCTGTTTTCAGAAGTTTCAAAAGAACTCTTGACTTGATGAATTTACTGAGCAATGATCATATATAAATGTGTATATATATATATTTTTTTAAGATTTATTTATTCATTTGACAAAGAGAGAGAGATTATAAGTAGGCAGAGAGGCAGGCAAAAAGAGAGGAGGAAACAGGCTCCCTGCTAAGCAGAGAGCCCGATGGGGGGCTCAATCCCAGGACCCTGAGATCATGACCTGAGCTGAAAGCAGAGGCTTTAACCCACTGAGCCACCCAGGTGCCCCAGATGTATATGTATGATTTATAGGATCATATATATAAATTCCATCCTGCTGTTGTTTGGATTTGGGAGTGTAGAGTTGATTGGAGTTTTCTGGTTGTAATAATGAAACTACTATTTTTTTTGAGCATTTACCACATGTCAGGAACTGTGCCAAGTACTTTACATGTTTTTATTTCGCCCCTTATTTAATCTTTACAACAACATCATGTGATAGGTGTTACTACCTTTCCTCGTTTTCCATATGAGGAGATTTAGGCTCAGAGAAGTTAAGTAACATTTTAACAATCACAAACCTGAGAAGTAGTGGTAGGTGGATTTAAACTCAAGTCTCCCTGACACCAGAACCCTGATCCCCTATGCTTAACTACCACTTAATATCTCAAAGTAGTAAGAATTCTTTTCAAATTCTACTGGTATCAGTCATTTCACCATTGCTCCATAATTCCCCAATTCTGTATACCCAACAGAGTGCATTTATAAGCGGGTCATCACACCTTTTTCTTTCTTTCCTTTCCTAGCCTAATTGCTGGTGTTCTGGTTCATTTCTTTCTTGGAGGAAAGCAACACACACCTAAATGGTCTCCTTGCCTGGAGTCTCAAATTCGGCAGTCCGTTCTTCATACAGCATCCAGAATTATCTTCAGCATAAAACCCTCCCCTGGTTCCTTTTCTTTTCAGGGCAAAACATCTAAGTATTCTTGTATACAAGAACCTTCATTCTCTTACTGTCTTAGCCAAGAGCATCCACCTCCCTCCCTGCCTTACACTTGACATCCTTAGCTGAGCATCATTCAGCTCAGCACCTTTGGCTCAAGCTATTCCCTCTACCTAGAAATCCCTCTCACCATCCCCCCAACGTCTTAAATTCCAAAGGCTCAGTTCAGGTGTCAGCTTTCTCTAACCCTTAGACTATCTTAAATGTCTCTCTTCCCTCTCTTATTGGCCTGTGCTCTACATTTTCTCAAGCATGATTACCATTTGGGCCATGACGCCTTTGCTCATGTGTTTCTCCAGTTGTAAGTTGCCCCATTCATCTCTTTAACCACATTGGGTATAACTCAGGGCCTGGCACAGAATAGACTCTCAGGTTTTGCTCCAGTGGCATTGAACTGAACCAGAGAAGGCACTAGTCTCCAACCTGGCCACAGCACTTTGCAGTTTCCTTCCACACTTTGTTGAGAGATGATTTTCCAAGAAGAGAGATGATTCTCTATCCCTGCAAGGATGCCTGTGTAGCCAACAATCTCAGAAGAGAGCAGTAGTGTCCCTTTTCAGACAAAGGGCAAATTTGTTTCCTTAGTGTGTCTACTGGGATAAACGCTGGGGAGATTTGCTGGCAGACACTTCTAAGTTCAGGGTTTCCCAAGCTCAGGTTCCTAGCAGTGACACAAACCCACTGTGTGGAAGCATTCACTTAGGTCCTTTTGGATCACTCCTGTGGGACTTGGGGAGCAAGGGGAACTGATGAAAACATGAAACTCAAGGCACCTGCTGTGATGTGAATAATAAAGTTCTTTGTCTCCGACCCAGAAATTTCAGCTTTTCTGCCACTACCTGTAAGATGGTCATAGCCTCATTTGTTGGCTTTTAAGTGGGGTGAAATCTCAGATGCTCCACGTTTCTTTACAGGATTGGCCTCTAAGGTCCCAAGTAAAAAAGTAAGTCCCTTCCAGAGCCACAGACACTTTACAGCTGCCAGTACATTATTCCAGCTCCTTCATTTTTATAGAGATCCAGAGAGGCTAAGTAATTTTTCCAAGCTTGCAGAGTTTATTACTTGTTGTATGGAAACAGAACAGTGTCCTGCAGAGGATAGACCCTGAAATCATTTCAGGCCACTTATTGTTACTTAATAGCTTCTGCTTATTTATTTAACCTCTCTGAGCTCTGTCTTACTCATCTGTAAAACATGGTTCATAGATCTATGTCAGAATGTTGTTGAGAGAATAGAATCAGATGAGATAATGTAGGAAGCTGCCTAGTGAGACAATCTAGGGGCCTAGGTATTCTTTCTTTCCTTTGCAGGTGTAAAAATAAGCTCAGTTCTGCTGAGGTCATCTGAGAGTTCTGGGCCTTTCTTTTCTGTTGAACCTTGAAGAGTTACAAAGCCTCTTTTGTCTTTGATTCTCAGCTGGTCCATTCTACAGGCTCCCATTCATTCCTCCTGCGAGGTGGCAGAGGTGAGACTGATCAGCACATCAAAGGGAGAGTTGCTTGAAATGGATTCAGGGGTTGGGGAGGAGACCCAGGGTTTTTTCCTGCAAATGGTCCAGGTAAGACTGACTTCTGGTTGAGTCTATTTCCCTTAGCTGCTATGACTCTGAGTCATTTAATTTCTCTCTCCCCGCTGGTGTAAATGGGATTAAACAGACTAATTTGCCTAACAGAGGTGTTAAATACATTAACTAAGAACTTTGGTAATTCACAGTGTTTCATTGGTGGGGGGCCCACGCAGAGTTCCAAGTATGCTATTCCATGCTACTTTCTGTCTGCTCTGAATTCTTGTCTTGGAGGCTCATCCTACCATTGTTGCCTAGCAAGAAACTCGATCTCAATTAATTTTGAAAGCAGCTTACTTTCCTCCAATGGTGGAATTCACTGTTAGCGTTCAAGGTTGGAATGAGGAGGTACACACAACAGTATGGTGCTCTTGAAGTTCATAGCCTGAAGAGAAGCCTAGCCTCCCCCAAACTTCCCAACTGTGGGATCAACTGTCATTTTCTCTGGAGTTTTTACTCTACGAGGTAAAACTTTCGGTGGAATTTCTGCTGAAAATCTGAAAACAACTGGGCAGGCTAAAAAAATAAATAAATAAAATAAAAATAGATCATGGTTTCCATGGAGGAGTATGAAATTCCTTCTTCCTACCTTAGGAGGAATGATAACAAAAAAAGGAAGCTTGACCAATCGTCCACTTAATCTCTTTCCTGGGAAAACCAGGGACAAGTGTCCTTGACTAGCACAAAAGTTTTAAGCTGTCCCAAGTTTAACGTGGTATCATTTAGGAAATCCTGGAGGCCCAATGTATGCTAGGTCCTTGAAGTGAAAGAGAGAAGTTTGAAACTCAGTTCTTCCCCTCCAGAAGTTTACAATCCAGGTAATAGAAACATAAAATGGACATAGTAAATCAATTAACTCTACGTGGAGGTCTTTGCCAACTGCCACTAATCCTCTCTGACTTTCCGCCAAAGGGTTCTAAGAATGAGGGAGTGATCCCAACTGACATGAAAGAAAGGGGTAGAGAATATATTTTTCTCATTAAGGACAAAATCTATTTAGATCACCTTTGGCTTACAATGGGGTTACTTCCAGAAAAACCCATCATAGGTTGAAAATATTATGTCAAAATGCATTTAATACACCGAACCTACCCAGCATCAGAGTTTAGTCAAACGTTCCTTAAATGTGCTCAGGACATTTACATTAGCCTACAGTTGGGACAAATGTAACGCAAAGCCTATTTTATAATAAGGGGTTGTATATCTCATGTCATTTCTTGAACACTGTACCGAGAGTGAAGAATAATATTTGATGGGTGTGAAAGTGTTGTCAGTGTATCGGTGGTGTGTTCCAGTGATCACGTGGCTGACTGAGAGGTACACTCGTTGCCACTGCCCAGCATCATGAGAAGCGTGATACCATGTTTTGCTAGCTCAAGAAAATATCTGAATTCAAAATTTAAAGTATGACTTCTACTGAATGTATATCACTTTTGCACCATCATAAAGTCAAAAAATTTATAATTTGAACCATTATAAGGTGGGAACTATCTGTACAGTATTTAATTATGCAGTTTTTACAGCAACAAACACTGTGTGTAGCCCCTAAGAAGATGCCAGAGAAAGTTAGCTTATTTCAGTTGAATGGAACTGAGTTACAACAATCGAACCTTTGTAGGTTACCTAAATGAAAGAGGAAATATATACTCTGTGTTCTTTATAAGTGTGATTTTAAATATTTCTCAAGATAAATTTTTAGCATCAGTCTGCTCATAGAATGGAGGAGCCGAATGCAAGTATGAGTTAAATTACATGCATTTCCCAGTCCCGTCAAACCGTAGGGGAAGAATTCTGATTTTTGTGCAGGCTGCCTCCACTCCTATAAGCCTCTGGCTGTTTTTACCCTCCTCCTTTTTTTTCTGTGTGATTTTTGTTTTCATGTACCACAACAACCAGTGTCCCCCAGGAAGAGAAAATGTCTCTGTAATTTTGAAAGTTGCTTGTGAAGGTTAAGACTTAACAAATTCCAAAAGGCCAAGTTAGTCAAGCCCTATTTAGGGGTAAATCTCTGAAACTGGTGAAGCTTCTTTGAGCTGCTTACAGACACCGCTGTCTTCCGCATCCTCAGCCATGACACTCAGTGAAGTTTCCTTAGGCTTTTCTTCCTTGCCCGTAAAATTATCTACAGCAAAACCTGCAAAATCAAAGTCCACAAACTAAAACCATTCCACAGATGGGTTGTGTTTGGTCCCCATACAGGATCTTAAAAGAACTGAGTTAACTTTGAATATTTCAAATCTAAGGATATCACTTAGAATCAGAATGGAAGTCTTCCTTAAAATAAAGTAAAATCGAGCTAGTGTGACCCTGGGCTCGCCTTCCTTCGGAGTGGCTGGTGGCAGATGCTGAATGGCAGTCATTCCCCCTGCGTGAGCTGCATACCTTTCTCATCGTACAGATCCTTCCAACCCCCAGCGTCCCCGCAGCAAAGCTGGGTGTTCGTTTTCATTTGTAATGTTGAGTTATTGTCTTCTTAGAGTAAAGTTCAGAGGAAAGCGAAATAGTTCTTTTATCTCCACTTCCACCAAATGACAAAACAGAAGACACGCGGCCAACATATATTTAACTAGTGCTTCCAAGGTGACAGTGATTAATCCAAGTACGTGGGGGACAACAGAGAATATGGAAGAAATATGCATATGGAATTTATACTCGAGTGGGGATTCATAGACAATAAAGTATATTTATAGACAATGAATAATAAATAAGATCATTGAGGGAACAGAGTGTTATTTTTTGAAGATTTATTTATTCATTTTAAAGAGAGAGAGAGAGAGAGAGAACATGAGCAGGGGGAAGGGCAGAGGGAAAGAGAGAGAGTAGCAGACTCCCTGCTCAGTGCAGAGCCCAACTCAGGGCTCTATCTCAAGACCCAGAGATCATGACCTGAGCCAAAATCAAGAGTTGGACGCTTAACCAATGGAGCAAATCAGGCAACCCCAAAGAGTGTTATAACAGAGATAAAATAGAATAATGTAGAGTGAATAAAAGGGAGAAAGTGGAGAGCATGATTATCAGACAAAGAGGTAGGGGACAGGGAGGTTAAGAAGGAACTTGCCAGGACAGAGTTTTGATTACCTTCTAAGTGCTGTGAGCAGCTATTGTGGAGTTTTAAGCAGGAGCAAACAGAACTGACTTGTTCTTTGGAAGATCAATGTGGCTGCTATGAGAGAAATACTCTCAGGGGAAGAACAGGTGGTTAAATAGGCCAGGGAGACATGGCAGTGGTTTGTGCTAGACTTATAGAATGGCAAAAGGTGAGACATGGTCAGATTTAGGGTATGTTTTGGAGGTCGTGGCAACAAAGCTTAGCACTGCATTGAATTTGGGGTGTGTAAGAAAGAGAAAGACAAAATGAATTTTTGGGCTGAGCAACTGGTTGGGAGAGATGGGGAATGCTGAAATGGGATGGTGGGGCTGGATGGGGCAGGACAAGCAGATTTGGCGAACAGTGGAGACATTGTCACTGTTTCAGCTATAGTGGGACAGAGATGATTATGACACACCAAAGTGTCGATGTTGGGTAGGTGGTAGGATATGAGAGCATGGAATCTAAGAAGAGGTTTAGTCTGGGGGAGTTTAGTGCCTGGGATTGAGTGAGATTACCTAGGACAGGGTGTAAATAAAGAGAAGAGAGAAAAGAGCATGGTGGAGAAAACATTCTTGGGTCATCTCAACACTTAAATTGGAAGAGGATGAAGATGCATGAAAGGTGGTTGAGGAGAAAGGTACACCAGGACAGAAGGAAAACAAGTGAGGCTCATTTTACTGAGACCTATGTAAGAGAATGTTTCAAAAAGAGAATGTTTCAGATCAACTCAGTCACAGGCTACTGAGAAGTCAAATAATGGTGACTAAAAATTGATCATTGTCTTTGGCAAGATGTAGTTTTTGGTGAAATGATTGAGCCATTTCTGTGGAATGGAGAGTAGAAAGCCCAGAAGTGGTTTGAGAAGGTAATGTTAGGAGACAATATTGAAGATGAGTATTAACTATTATTTTGAAGGGTCTTGATGTTAAGAACAGCAGAGACATGTAATTGTGTCTGGAGGGTGACTTGGAGTTACAGAAGCACATCCGTGTGCTGATTGAAGTGGTCCTTTAGAGAGGAAATACATATTGTAGAAGTGCAGACCCACAGAAAGTAAGATGGGATAGAGTTAGGAGTAAGCGGAGGGTTTGGGCTGAAATCAGAGCTTACTTCTTCCATTTACTAAGAAGTCAAAAAAAAAATGGTTCAGATGCTGGTGGTTTAATAGGCTATGTTCACGTGAAAATGATGTAGCTTTCCTCTGAGCAGCTCTTTTCGTTATGGAGATGATCAGCTGACAGGGATGATTAGTCTTTAGAGTTGTGAGTAGAAAATAAAAGTGTGAAATAGCCATCTCGCAGAATGGAAGAATGAATTCAACAGAGAAATGCAGTGACGCCATCTATCAGTATTGAGTGACCATTTGAAATATGTGGTCATAGGTAGGAGGTGATTCCTGTCAGTAGAGCTGTATGATTTCAATCCAATAACGTGCAATAATTCAAGTACAGAAGTGAAATGAGTGGGTAGTCAGATTTCACCAGGACTCGGTAAACCCTCTCTACTATTTTTGTGCAGGTATCAGTTGTCCAAGTGTTCCATGAGCCCTCTGCAGTTCCAGGGGAGGAATTGGTGATTAATCTGAGCCGGTTTGGAGAATCTCAATCACCTTACCAGGGAGGGGTAAAGGCATGATCATATGATGCTATCCAGCCTCATGAGAGCTAGAGTGTTTGGGACATTTCCTTTTTTTTTTTTTTTTTTAAATTTTTTAATCTTTGAGAGAGAGAGAGAATGTATGTTCATGAACTGGGAGTGGGGGCAGAGGCAGAGGGAGAGGGAGAATCCCAAGCAGGCTCCAAGACCAGCATGGAGCCCACGCAGGGCTCAATTTCAAGACCCTGAGATCATGACCTGAGCAGAAATCAAAAGTCAGATGCTTAGCCAACTGAGCCACTTAGCCCCCCCCCTTTTTAATTAATTAATCTTTTTTTAGAGAGAGAGACATTTCCTTTGTTTCCACAAAGGAAACAAGAAAACCCATGCCTTCTTTTGTCATTAAGTGGGGACTGATGCTTGAAACTGTAACAACCATTTTATTATATATCGAGGAGAGGAAATCCAGAAACATTCCAGAGCCTGGCACAGTTGTGTTGCTGAGTCAACTAATTCTGGAGCTGCCTACCTCTATGTTTTACTATGTAGGATAATGTTCCTATACTTTACCTACTTTAATTGGGATTTTCACTTTGCATGATTCTTAGCGGATACCCTTCCAATGACCACCCAGTTATACTGACCAAGTACCTACCCCTTCCCCCAGTTATTTTATTTTCCTTCCTTATTTGCAATTATGTATTATTATTACATGTGTTTATTAAATGGTTTTAGTTTACCTTCCCATTATTGAAATGAAACTCCCCAGAGCAGAGATCCCTGAGATGGCCGAGAACTTAGGCCTAGGGTAGTACCTGGTACGTGTACGAATGCATGTTGGTAAATTTCAAAAAGGAAGTGAAAGGAAGTAAGAATCAGAAATCTAGGTCTCTTTCCAAACATGTCCATGTTGCTCGACATCTCGCTGGCACTGGGTAAGTTTCTCACCTTCTCAGTACTCAAGTACCTCGCATTTATTAAAACCTGTCCACAAAAGGCCGTAATGAGGTTTGGTTGAAAGGTCACATGTGAGAGCTTTATAAATGGAACAGCAAGGCACAAATGTGAGAGAGGATTACTTTTCCTTTATGAATAACGCATGATTTTTATCTGAAATTACTTGGTGTTATTATTGTTTAAGGTCATAAAAGAATAATTCTCAAGAAAAACATTGAACTTTAACTTACCAAATAGGTAATTGACATGAATTAGAAATGCTACACCAGCATAGTACGGTAAAGTTTCCTTTTCTGGAGTATTAAATTTAGATTTTCTCACTTTTCTGGACCCTATAAAGAGCTTTTTCTCCCAGAGTATTTTGTAAGAAATTTTAAATTCTTAACAACAACAACAACAAAAAAGTCATTGCCAAAGACAGTAATAGATCAAAGGAAAAAACAAAGGTACTGTCATTCCTATTCCACTGGACAATAGGAGTCTTTTTTTTTTTTTAATATCCTATCTTGAGCTCTTTACTATGTTTTCTGTTTTTAAAAATTCAAATCCAGTCTTCATCAGGATAATGGGGCAGGGAATACAGAACATTTCTCTTAACATCTGCATTTATTTACCAAATGCACAGATCAGACGAACCCACACAGTGCCATTGGCATATTTATTTTTACCTATGTCCCAGGAGATGATATTCTTCTTGATCAAATAGATTGACATTTAAGTCTTCAACAGTATAGGTTCAAGAGGGAGCAAATTATATCCCATGTGTAGCTCATAAGTGAGTCAATTAGAACTATTTAAGAACAGGCCCTAATGTAGTCCATGTTTCCAAATATTTTAATTGGAGTGGTGCCCCAGGGAGGCAGCCCCTCTGTGAGGCTATCATTTGTAATAGAGCATATTAAATGACATGCTTAAGAAGAAAAAAGTTCCTGTTTTACATAATATATTTATTAAAATATAGCTGAATATTATAGCTAAATATATTTATTAAAATTAGCTAAATATTTCCTGGATACCAAATGGCAAGTGCAGAATACGTTTGATCTGGAAGGTAGTTGTAACCAATGAAGTTCATACAAAAGCACACACTCTTCGTTTATGCAAGAGATCATTAGAAACTTATTCAGAGTTCACGAATTCATACTTTAGAATGAGTTATAATAAAAAGAAGAGTTCTTCCTCGTGGAGAAGCACCAGCTGCAGCTTCAGTATCTGCTCCTTTAACTCTCCTGTGATGCTGTGAGGGAGGTGTGTTTAGATGTACTGTCTTTGTGGCATTTGGCAGAAATGTGATAAAAATTTAGAGCAAGCTCAGCCTTACAGACCACCCTCCCCTTCTCTTAGAGATTCCAGATCAAACTCGGAGAAAACAGAGTGAATAATGGCAGAGAGAAAATGGAAAAATATGACCTCCTTATTCCGTGTGTCTGTGCCCACATGGGCTCCCTGAGAAAAAGGTCCTGGCCTCCACCTTCCCCCAGGGCTCACATACAAATTTTGCTGTCCTCTCACTCAACCCCTCACGGAATAAGGAAAGAGGAGAGAGAAGGAGCTGACAGTGCTTCAGGATGGACCCTCAAGCCTGTATGTGTGACCAGTTAATGCGCCCTGATTCTGACTACTGGTAAACCCTGCTTAATTCATACTCCAGCCTTTAAGCCATTTGATGACAAACTCCTCCTTTCACGGCGGGTGGAAGAACCTAGGGAAAACAGACTGGAAGAAAGGAAGCAGCTTTCTCTGTTCTGTAGATGCCACCGCTTCCCCTGTGTAGATGTGAAGTAGAGGCTCACAGGGCTCTCGTGTTTTTCTGACTTTCACAGCTGGAAAGAGGCAGAGCCAGATTCTGAAGTCAAGTCTGTAGGATTCTAAGTGACTCACAATGGCCCTGCTTGCCCTTTTTCCCTGCCCTGTGCTATTTCCCCAAATCACCCTTGATTTGGCCTCCTAATGTACAGCAATTGAAGACTGAAAAATAACAGGTGATAAAGGCATTGCTACAGACATGCACACAGACGGTTGCCCAAAGGGACAGAAATGTCACACCAGTCATGTGAATGACTTATAGCTACCAATGGAATTACATTTTTTATGAACATATGAAAGAACTACACTGTCTGCTGCCCCCTCCACACCCATACCCACACCCACACATCACTATTTTACATTTCATGTAGGGAGAAATTACTCCAATTCCTCAACAGCATGTAGGGTCATTCATCCTCCTGACAACTCAAAATTATATTGATCACCAACAATGTATTGGTCCCTAAGAGAAATACTCACTGTAGTTTATTTTAAAAGGCAGGGAGGATTATAATGAAGAGATTCTATAAGCATATTTCATGACATTCCAGTCCCTCGGCAATGAATTGCTGAAAAGCAGAGGGATTTATGGGCAGATAAGAGTTTAAACGACTGCATTTTATGTAAGCCTTTGGATGATTCACACTGCATATTGGAATGCAAAATAATAAATATAATCATAAATAGGCCTTTTTACTTTTTTGCCCTATTTAACTCAGCATTGCCCAAACTTATTTGACCTTAAAAATCCTTTTATCATACTCATAATACAAGCCATGGAACTGGATTTCAAGAAAATTCCCTGTGAAAGACAGATATAATAAATTTTGGAAATATTAACCTCAGAATGGTAAGGTTTTCTCTTTTTAAAATCTTTCAAAAAGAAAAATTCTGGTACTCATAGGGTTAATTCCAGGTACCAGAGCATTCCCTAGATGGCCCACTTCATTCACTGAATAAATGGAGATTTACTCTATCATGCTACGGTATTCTCAGAGAAATTCGAATGTTTTTAGGATGAAATGGTTGTTTTAGGTCTCTTAGTTGAATGGATTTATTTTCCAGTAATCCTCTTCCTGAGTAAAAGGTTTCAGAAAATTCTAGTGCCTTTCTTTTTATGATAACCATTTCTGATCAATGCCTAAGATCCATTGATTTTCCAGCTTTTGACCTTGAGCCTCATAAAACTGACCTCGGGTTATTGAAAATCTGCTTCCACAGGAAATGTAGTTTTCCCCTCAAATCCATTTTTAAGTGAGCCAATAACAGAAAAAGGTGCATTTCTTCTCAGGATAGTTTAAAATAAGACCTACAACTAACACTTGTCATGTCATCTCACCATCTATGTCAGGAGGAAAGTAGACAAAGGGGAAAAAATGCAATAAACAACAGTGTTCAGCACTTTGGGGACTTTATATTTTCTCATTTTTTCCCAAATAAAATAGTTACAGGTACCAACTTTATTCTAGAAGTCTGTCTGTTCCTCTCATTTTCAAAATATTTATGTTTAGTCTCAGTGGTCAGACCTGCCCATCAGACATAAAAGGGGTGATTGGCCTGATGTGGTGATTATCATATGAAAGGAAGGAAGGAAGGAAGGAAGGAAGGAAGGAAGGAAGGAAGGAAGGAAGGAAGGAAGAGAGATAAAAGAAAGAAAGAAAAGGAGAAAGATCATTTTGTCCAAATGGCAGTGAGCATCAAGAAGAAAATAAATGGACACTATTTTCTGCATTCTAAGCAGTGCCCACATCAGGAAATCTAATAGACCATCCCCAAGGCAGCAGTGAAAGGACAGGCACCTTTTGGTGAGATGCAGTCAGCTCTTTCTGGCGTGAATAGAGGCAGTGAAGCATTTGAAACTGCTGAGTGACAACACAGAGAAGAATGGGACCTTTATTCCCCCCCCTCTCTCTACAGCAAATCAACAGACTATATTCTCTTCTACATTTGTCTGCCAAGCAGCATTTTTTTTTTTTGTATGAAAGGCAGATGAACAAGTCAATGAATGCCCTGTAGCTACAGGACAGAGAGCTACCTGCCAACAACTTGAACTAAGTGGAAGTCGCATGGTCAGGGTATGAGGAGCCCTTATCACTCAAACCCAGAGGGTTTTCAAACTGCAGTCATTGTTTTATGTCTGATGGCAGAGGGTCCCAATGATTCGTCACTGTTCCCAGGCCAATAGCCGCCTGAACACACCTGTGAAAGAACTCCCAAATCCTTGGGCTTGGAATTTTTACCTTCCAGCACACTGCAGCCTGGTGGGGAGTCCTACCTGGGCTTCAGGAAAGTAGATGTCATTGTGCAGAGACCAGAGGAATAGCTTATCAGAAGATTGCCGTGTCCTTGACGCTGCCATGCCCTGTCTGGGGACTGAATTCTCTTATTTTTTTGTGCCCTATTTTATACAAAATTTCTAGGACATCCTGGCCCTTTCTCTGACACCCTCCACCACCCTATACTTCTAAAATTGTCACTGGTCTGTTACCTGGGGATCCTTTGATTCTCCATACCTTGTCCAGATCTGGAAAAGATCTGACATACCATATGGTTAGATTTGATGTCCTTCCCTAGGGGCTGCAATTCTGTGTCTATGATTCACCAATATCCAGTGGAACTCCTCTTCCCAGCATGCCATGGAACTGATGCTGTAGAATATTCCAGTCTCCTATAGGGAGTCAGTGCAGAGAGCAAGCAGAGGGTGTCAGACAAAGCAAGAATGGGATTGGGTACTAAGTACGGAGACCAGATCATGGTACAGGATGGTAAACACCTCAGATCCCATGTTCACATGGAAGTATGAAAGTATAAAATCCGGGGATGAGGGATTGAGACCAAGCCAGACCAAATCGGTAGAGGCTGGGGATAAGCTCAGTGAGTTCTGGGGTCTACATAGAACATTCCTGTATTATTACCTGGCTTTCTTGGTCAGTTAAAATCACACTTGGACAATGCATTGGTTTAAAGATACAATGCCCAGAATACACATATTAAAATAAATTCTTAAAAGAGAAGGGTGGCATTTTGGGAAGTCATTTTGGGATAAGAAGATGATAGAGCACAGGAAGTTAATACCCTTAAGGACTGAGAACAAAGAATAAATCAGAAAATATCTGTCTTCTCAAAGACCTCAGAGTCTGAGTGAGATGTCAGCATGCATACAAGTTGTTTCAATGCCATGGGGTAAATGCTGTACCAGCTCTGTGATGGCCTTAAAGGCTGACCATCTCACAGCTATCACAGCTGTGAAAACTAGCAGCATGTCAGCCCCCCCCCCCCCCAGGGAGCGGAACAGATCTGAAGCTCACCCAAAAATCCCATCCCCAGGAAACTATCAATATTTGACATCTCATTCCCACTCTCAGGGTATGTCTTTATTTGTTCCTTGCAAACAGTTGTTTTGTTGACCCCATTTCCCAGACAGGATTGTTTAAGGTGGCCGTAGCCACTTGCCTTATTTCATGAAAAATCTCACTCTCTTCATCTGGTTTATTTCTCAAATTGGAAATAACTTCTCTACCAACCCAATGTAATCAAGACCTTTTAAAAGTAGATCTTTGGATTCCTCATGTCCATGGATTAGCTCTCCTGGTATGCAAAAATAAACCATGAGGATTTGAGGAAAAGGAGACATTCGCCCTGTGTAGAAGGCTTTCTGCAGGATTTTGTTGAAAGGAGAGGCGTGGAAATCTTAATTCAGGTGGAGTTTCCAGGCACGCTATGCAGAGCATAGCTAAGTCTTTGAGATTTCCATTTCTGGATCAGAAAACAATTCAAGTCAGCTGTTGAGACTATCAACCTAGAATGGATTTAAGAGACCTAATTTGATTTTAAAATATCAGACTCTGGAAACCAATTTATGAAAGAGAATTGGTGTGAATAACAAGCTCTAATCTCATAAGCATGTGGATAAGGTGTTCCTTCATCTAGCCCTTCTCACTGTTTTGTATTAAAGCCTGTTGATAAATGCCTGTCTATGCATTCATGCAGACAGATTTCACCTAGCTCTGGTAAGAATTATCTTGGATCTTATATAAATCTCTTCTTTATGAGTTTGGTCTTCTTATAGCTTAACATGATAATTTGGGCCACCTAATGTACTGTGAGGAGGGCAGCACATGAATAGAACAATGTTAATATGTGGCCAACTCCGTCATGTAGAAGCATCTGGAAGGATGGGCCACAGCTTCGTGGGGATTTGTAGGCCTTGTTGACCTTCATGAACAGGACAGGGAGACTGTGTCAGGGCTGTTCTCTGAGCAGGCCTCTGGGGTTCCAGAAAGGCCAAACATCCTGGGCATTTTGTGTATTGAGTGAAAACCTTGCAAATCTTGTCTCTGCTGTTCCACATGTCTGCTCTGATGACATTTATGGAACCACCTTTCATGTGTTAGCAGTGGTTGTGAGAAGGAAACCTTTCTCTTCTTTCTTGTAATTCTAACTTCTGACCTTATTCCTGACTCCCCTCTCTCCTGCCCCTTATTTCCCATTCCAGAGATGGTCACTTGTTTCTCAAAGCAGCTGCAACATCTCTGCCAACCCGAGTTTACAACACCTTTCTTGCCATGCCCATGCTAGTCTTGAGTGTTTTCTTTCCAATTACAGTATTCATACTTTGTGTTTCGGCACCACAAACACTTTCCCACTGCTGGAGCCTCTTGATCTGCTTAGTGTGAATGAATTATCTCTTCCACTCTTGTAATGTTTCCTTCAATAATGAGTATGTGTTTGTGGTGATAAGACTTCTCGATTCTATGCTGTTGGGCAAAGCCCGTTCTTTCTCTTCTTTGAGGAACCTGAACCTGTCTTCCGGAAGGAAGACATGACCCTGAAACTCATCCTCTTGCTCTTCTATCTGGGCTCCTTTCTGCCCCTCAGTCCACATGGGATGAACTGGAGGTGGCTTCTCAACAGTAGAGTGAAGCTACCTCATCTTCTAATACAACCACATTCAACCACATTGTATTAGTGGGGGTTCTCCAGAGGAACAGAACCCATAGGATATAGATGAGGAGATTAATTACTGGAACTGGCTCACATGGTTATGGAGGCCCCAAATTCCCACACTCTACTCCCTGAAGGCTGAGAGAGTTGGAAGATCTGAAATGTTAGGGTAAAAGGATGGGGAGAATATCATCAAACTGTGGATGGATAAGGAAGAGGTGTCAGACACACGAGAGAGGTGGCACAAACAGTATACCGCCCAGATCAATCATCTCAGTTTGAGTTCCCAAGAGTTGACACAGGAATAAATGAAAAGAAACTTTCTAATTTGTTGGATAGAATTTTCAGCATTTAATTTTCCTTGCATATGGAAGCTGTGGTCCAACTAATGGGATTGACGGATGCCAAAGGAATTGGGGTGTTAATTTTCCATGCGCGATCAGCATGTTTCTGAAGCTGTCCTACCACCTGATTATGTCCTGCTTAGGTCAGCAGTAAAGTTTATGTTGCATAATTAGGGCAGGCAAGGCTGCCAGGAAATTGGGTGAGATATAAGACAAACTTCCTGGTGCTGAAAGTTAAGAGACAGGAAAGTGAAGGTGATTGAGAGCTATCTTCACTTGTTCTGCTGTATTGATGTTGATAATGGGTTTTCATTTCCCCAATTCTTTGTGGGCTCTTGTGTGGCAGGACCAACTGGTACATGAGGTTGAAATTTACCTAAGGTGATCCACATCAGTTACACACACAACTCTATCCTCACTTGCCTCGGTTAACTGAAGTAAACATAGACATGTGCCTGTAAGAGAGTTTTCATAAATGGAAAATGTTGGTGATATTTACTTCATGAGGCCATCAGGAATCCCAAAAGGCAACACCATGAAAGTCTTTAGTACAGACCTTGGCATGTGAGAAGTGCTCAGGAAATACTGGTTCTTTTGTTGTTCCACATTTGTAAAATGAAGAAGTTGGACTCACGGATCTCAGAAGTCCTCTCTGTCCTAATACCCTAAAGCTGTGAATTCCAAGATTTTTGCCCCTGGCCACATGTGGCGGTGATTCAATTTCAATTTCAAATAATCAAAATGGAATAAAATGAAAAATTTACTTTCTCAGTTGCACTAATTACATTTTGTGTGTTCAAAAGCCACATGTGGCTAGTAGTCTCGGTGTCAGAGAGAGAACACATGGAACATTTTCATCATTGCAGAAAGTTCTGTTGGGCAGCACTGGCTGGGTTTGAGACCTTACATTGGGGCTCATTCTTTAGAACGGACCCAACAAATCATTGGGTCAGATGTAAGTTAGAAGAAGAAAACACATACCTTGGTCCCAATTGAGTTGAAACTCCCACCAGATCATTTGTTTTGTTATATATTCATGTTTCAGAGACAAAACTAATCTTTATCTCACACATATCTGAGATTGTTAATTAATTCAAGCTTTTCTCAAGTGGTAGTTACACAGTATGGCAAATGAAAAGCCTGGAAAGAATCTTGTGATGCAAAATTCCAAAGAGCAGTTGAAGCTTCTGAGCTGTCCCTCCCTGCATGGAAAAATGCATCAGAAAGGTGGAGCTCTCATCCTGTAAGCCTCTGCACTCTGTTAGGCCTGGTGCTTGGTCTTTCACACACATTGTCTCATCTAAAACTTAACTGTTCTTTGGAAGAGCTGGATGGTTAAGTTTTAGATGAGATAACATGTGTAAATGATGGAGCACCAAATAAATTAAGAGGAAAACAGAGAGGGAGGCAAACCATAAGAGACTCTTAACTATAGGGAACAAACTGAGGGTTGCTGGAGGGAAGGGGCTGGGGGAATGGGGTAATTGGGGGGTGGGCATGAAGGAGGGCACTGGGTGTTGCATGCAACTGATAAGTCACTGAATCCTACCTCTGAAACTAGTAACACACTATATGTTAATTACGCCAAATTTAAATAGAGAATTAAAAAATATATAATGTATATCAACTATACTTCATTAAAAAAGGTCATCTCAAAAAAAAAAGAAGAAGAAGAAGAAGAGGGATCAGTGTTCCAGTTTTACAGAGCGGAAAGCTGGAGATTAGAAAAGAAACTTATCTGAATCATACTGCTAGTTGATAGGTAAGATCAGGATTCAAATCCTGGGCTTTCTGCCAAAGTCAATACTCTTACCATTTCAAAAAGCTACACGAAAAGCCAGAGTATGTCAAACTCTGGGTGACTTAGACAAGTGTCATGCAACCACAATGAAGAGGGGCTCACTGGATTTTGGGATATCATACTCTTCTGACTCCTTCCCTGTCTCCCTGACCTGTCTTCTTGGTCCTTCTCCAGTTTCTTTTCTCAGTTGTCATCTAGAGGCCTCTTCTTCAACACTCTCTCCCTAGGGAACCTAGCATTAAATAATATCTACACATCATCAATCTAGTACTTATATCCCCAGCTCTGACCTCTTCCAAGAAGCATAGGCTCAGACTCATATACCTAAGCCCTCTTTGTAATATCCATTTAAATGTCGTATATGCATCTAAAAATAAACATATTTGAGACAGAGCTCTTGATTCTTCCCCAAGTACAACTCCTACCCATTCTAAAATTTCATCCATTCTGTTCTTTCCTATCTCAGTAAAGCATTTCCCATCCTTCCAAATTCTTAATCCAAAACCTTAGAGTTATCCTTGATTACTCACCTTATATAATCTTCCATAAGCAATGCATCAGCAAGTCCTCTTGAGTCTATATCCCAAACATTTTGCTGATTAAACCTCTTCTCTTCATTCCCACTGCTATGGCCCCAATCTAAGCCATAGATTCTCTTTTCATTTTACCATTTCTTTCCTGGACTACTGAAATAATTTCCTAAGTGTTCAATTGCTCCATGGCTTCTAGCTCTCGCTTTAAAAAAATCCAACTTCTTTGTCTGGAGCATGAAGGTCCTGCATAATCCAGTTACCAGCTGCCTCTCTCCTACCTCATCTCAGATTCTCTGTCTCTCTAGCCACACCCTCCTGCCTTCTGTTCCTTGGTCATACGGAATGTGTTCCTGACCATAAGTCTTAAACCAGTTGTTCCTCTGCCTACAACATTCTACACCTTCATCATCTCAGCGTGGAGGGTTCCTTTTTTATTATGGAAGTCTTGGAAGAAAAAGAAGGTCCTTGATGTAGGCATCCATGACCACTGAGCCTAGGGAGCACCTTGGTTTCTCTTGAACACCTCATTCCATTTTAAGTATATCATGGTGCTCATCACCTAAGGTAGTTTGATCATCTATTTGTTTAATGTCTTTCTTCTTCCATAAGAATGGAAGCTAAGTGAGAGCAAGAATCTTGTCTTGGTCACTGGCTGTATTCTCAAAGACTAATACAGTGCCAGACACACAGTGGATTCTAAATATTTATTAAATGAGTAAATCAATGAGTTTTGCATGCGGAAGGCACTTAACAATTTTTTAAAAAGCTTTCTGAGCTGTTACATCATTTAATTTTTAAAAACACCTTGTAAGTAAATAGTACTCCTATGTACATCTTGAGGATGAAGCTCAGAGAAGCCTCATGATGTTCCCAAGGCAAGTATTCCTGATGTGAGGGAGGTGGCCTTGGAGTTTCTACATTCGGTATTAATCTAGAGCTGCACTCAGCATAAAAGGTGACACAGAGGATGCCCTTCGGACATATGAGCTGAATGGAGTAATTCTATCATAGCGAGAAGGTTGAGCCACTTCTTCTTATCCTAGGTCACAGTACAGTGTCTGTAATTAGTCACAAAAGTTTGATGGAAGAATGCGTAAACACATGAATTAATGAATTAGTTAATTTTCTGCCGTCTTTAATGCTCAGTGTTTCTACATCATGCATAGCAGGAATACTTATTAAATTGGTTAATTGAATTATTGTTAGAGGTATTTTTTTAAGATTTTATTTATTTATTTGAGAGAAAGAGAGGGCACAGAGGGAGAGGGAGAAGCAGACTCCCTGATTAGCAGGGAGCCTGACGTGGGGCTAGACCCCAGGACCCTGAGATCATGACCTGAGCTGAAGGCTGGTGCTTAACCAGCTGAGCCACCCAGTTGTCCCTGTTGGAGGAATTTTTAAAGAGAATATGATCATGACTTTTGAGACATGTAAAATGTCAGGATTACAGATTTGGTATTCACTGATCTAACATATCCAGAACTGTAGCAATGATCCCTGTGTATGAACCGAAAATTGGACTAATAGGAGGGAGTTCTGCGAAGACGGCAGTAACAGAGACATAGCTTTTTTGTTCATTTTTTAGCCCTCTGAAGGCCCATATGAACCCAACCAAAAAATTCGATAGCAAAATAAAAAACCATGGACATTTACCACAAAACTTAGTGACAGGAACCCCCAGGAACATCAAATACAAGCAGTTGAGGACAACCCAGCAACAGCCCATGCGTAACATCAGCATCCATGTTGACATCAGCAGACAGAAGCAACAAGGTATCAGAGGGACCCTGAGACTAGAATGTCAAACCAGCCAATACGTATTTGCTTTAAAAGGCTGTGAACCAGTGTGAGAACAGCAGCTGAAGCTGAGTGTAGGATTCTCTCTGTAGTTATGCCTGAGGGGCTGTGGGTAGTCTGGCATATAAAAATTTAAAACGAAGTCACCAATCCTCCCTTCCAGGACAGGGGCCGCCATGAGTAGAAACCGCTAAGAGAACATTCAGTGTTGAGCAGATCAGAACTAGGAGAGGGGAAGGTGGAAGAATTCTAAACAAAGTGCAGCGGAACAAAACCAGGTGATGTCAGAGAGGAGACTGCTATATCTTCGAACTACATGAAGCAAGACAGGAGAGGGAGCTCAGAGAAGCAATATCTTGAACACTGCCTCTTCTAAAAGTTGAAGGAAAGAATCAAATATTTATTCTCCTTGGTGTATGTGAACTGTGCCACTAAGTATACAAAAACATATGAAACATTTTCCCTTTATAAAAATATTCCTACTAATAAATGAAAAGGAAATGCCAAAATTAGAATATCAACATTTTGCCATCCCCAATGAATGAATGGATGCCAGGGTGAGTATCAACATTTGCTGATACCATAAAGAGTGATGACTACCCATTTTGTGCCTCACGATGAAAGGGCATTATAACACCTCTAGTCTCGTCAAAGGGATTCAACATGAGACATACCAGCTTTTGGATTCCGCTGCTAATTCGCAAGAAATGCAGAGGACAAAATTTTGAACTGTACCAGGTGTATGTAATCAGCAAAGTCTAGACTGTGGGAAACTTTATGAGCAATTTGACCCAGTGTTTTGTTTTGTTTTTAAACCAGATAATAAGGAAATGAAGAGGATGTAGGGGAAACCTACAGATTGAAATAGACTTAAAAGACGTAACACATTTTTAAAGTGGAAGATTAAACTTTCACGATAAGGATGCACACTTGGGTAATAGAACTATAAGGAAGTGATTATAAAAATTGGATTAGTGGTAATGTTTGGGTCAGGTACATTAAGAAACTTCTGTGTTAGCTGACAAAATGCTCTTTCTTTCTTTTTTTTTTTTTTTAACTTGATAGAGAGAGAGAGAGAGAGAGATCACAAGTAGGCAGAGAGGCAGGCAGAGAGAGGAGAAAGCAGGCTCCCTGCTAAGCAGGGAGCCCGACACAGGCCTCGATCCCAGGACGTTGGGATCATGACCAGAGCTGAAGGCAGAGGCTTTAACCCCCTGAGCCACCCAGGCGCCCCAAAGTGCTCTTTCTCGACGAGCGTTGTGGTTGGTGGATTGTGTACAACTTAAAATAACTATAACTGATTAAGCAATGCATTTTTTGAGTTGTGTGTGTGTGTGTGTGTGTGTGTGTCTGTGTGTGTGTCTGTGTACGTATTGTATGTTAAAGTAAAAATCTTTAAAAATAGAATAGTCAGTGTTTTAGATCTTTCTGAGAAAGGGCAAGTTTTTTGGGGACTACAAAGGGATCTTCAGGGACAAGCCATAGCAATTGGATTCTTCGGAATTGTGAGCATTGGGGAGAGTCCTGCGGGCCTGAGCGAAGACATGGCCACAGAGAGGGCTCAAAGCACTGCTGTGTCTTCATTTCCTGTCTCTTCTGGGTCAGGAGGTGTGAGGATCAGATCAATATTTTAAGACAGACATTATGAGAGGGTTAAGTAAAGCTCTGCCTGAAAAGGACACTGGGGGCTAATCACTGTGCTTTTCTAAACCCAAGTCAGCAGGTATTCAGAAGACAGAAGCCTGAAGAGGCTGAAGGAGCTGCTGAATCACTGTGAAATGCTCCTTATCAGTATGCCCGGGGCTCCCACTAGGCCCCTGAGCTAAGCAATACCCTGTGCCAGGGACTGAAACCATGTCCTATAGAAATGCAAAACCCAGAGCCTTTGTGAGTGTAATTGTTTCTGTAGGAATGCAAGAGTCAGCTTCTCTTTCCTAAAGCATAAATAGGTCACAGCGAAGATGATTCTTTCAGAGAGCATAATTGCTTGATAGGTCAGTGCTGCAGAGAGGAAAAGGTGGGACATTGAGTAAATTGGCCTTCCCTGAAGAAACTATCTATAACTAATTGGCTAGGATCACCTTGCAAATAATCCCTGGCCCAGAGTCAGAGGTAGTATCGATCAGTGCCATAAAATGGCACCACCACTCACCAACTAGCCTCAAATCTATTCTCTCCATCCTGCCAAGCCACCGTCATCTTTCATGGGCTAGTGGAAATCACCTCCTAACTGCTCTCCCTGATTTTGGTACCATCCCATTAAATCACTTTTATTTGGTACAGGTCTCCTGTGTCTTGATGACCATTAATGACATTTAGGAAAAAATAAATTAATAAACACCATACCAAGGGCTAAAACTGAACTCATTCCTGTTTGCCTCCCTGAATTCATTTACCTTCTTTCTTCCCTCTCTCTGCTCACTAAAATTCAGGTATCCTGTCTTCCTTTTGTTCTGGAATATGGCAGGCTCAATCTTACCTTTAATTTTGGCTTTGCACTTTTTGTTTTCTTTACCTAGAATTGTGTGTCCCTACATCTTTGTGTACCTGGTTCTTCAGAAGACCTCAGATAACCCAATTTAAAGAATCCTCAGTCTTCTTACATATCATCATTTTATTTTTACCGTACTTTCGACTATGGGAAATTACTTTGTTTACTTTTCTTATTTGCCTGTTCGTTATCTTGTCTGTCTCCTTCTTCTAGAAGTGAACCTTCATGCGAACGGAATGCTGCTTGTCTTGCTCTCCACATCTAGCCCTGTGCCTTCCATTGTAGATGCTCAGTGAATAGTTGCAAATGAAAGAATGAAACAAAGTACTCACTGATTTATGAGATTTCACAACCTTTCTTCTTGATGCCATTCATTTGACAAATTCATGTTTTAATCTATATAGTACTCCATTTTGTTTTTTACAATGTATTTGGTTGTAAGAGTGGACTACTTAACAATTCTCTGAAGAGACGGTTCTCTCTCGTGCTTTCATGCATCCCTTGTGTTCCATCTCTAGGCCACGTCTTCCATGTATGTCCTTGACAACCTAGGAAACTTCATCTTTTCAGCTACTGTCCAGGCCCAGTGATATGGATTAACCATTTCTTCCCAGGGTATCATCTTACCTTCTGTATTACTTTGGACTTCTTGTATCATCATACTCTATTTTAATATACTCTACAATACTTTGTACTTATTTTTTCATACTTATTCCTTCTAAACTGTAAGACTTTTGAGATTGAAGATGGGACATGATTCACTGATGTATCCCCCAGTAAGCACATCATGTAGGCATATGATAAGGACTCACTGATTCACTCAAAAAACATTTGCTTAGTAGCCATTATGTACCAGGGATATGTAAAGTACTAGAGAAAGAACAATAAATATGAGAAAGTCTCCACACTCAGGAAGCTTATATTTTAGTGTAAATATAATAAGATATGTGAATAAACAGATTCTAATATTACATATGAGCTAAGTTGGGCAATGAGAGTATATATGACTCGATAGTGGCTGTAGTTTTTAGACTCCTATTAACTCATCTTTATATAACATATTAAGAAAATACATTTAGAAACTCTAGAAACATTTTAAAGTAAAAAAAATTACTTTTAATGTACTGATCTATTTCAGTGCAATAGCCCAACAGTGATGATAGAGAGACTTTGTTTCTGTTCTGTACTATTGAACTAAATTTGGGATTAGGAATCTGAGCTTCATATCTGTGATCTTATAGTACCTTAAATCATATGTTAATGTCTATTGACATTACCTTCACATTGGCATTTATATAAATTTAATTTCATTCCCTACATGTTAATTTTATAGATCGAAACCATAGTTTTTAAGGATCTTGCCATCCTGCCTACATAGTCTTCCTGTGTGTAAAATGGAAAGAGTGGCGTGGGCATTTCTCCAAAGCAGAATATTTAAGACCAAAGTTTTTAGAATCAGACTTTTTAAATCTCAGCTCTGCCATGAGCTAGCTGTGTGACTTGGAGCAAGATAGTTAACCTTCTGGTTGCTAAATTTTCTTTTCTGTAAAGTGGGGCTATTACAGTATCCACTAAATGGATTAACGTGAGTATCAACGACTAATATGTGAAAAGTGGTTGAACAGCTCATTGTACGGTAAGGGCACAACACAGTTATTAACAGTGCTTTAGAAGGTTCAGGAAAACCAGTGTTTTCATATGATACTGATGTTGGACTTAGAGCTTTTAAATTCCTTAGAAATCTGATGGTAATTTGCATCATATATCAAAATATTTTCACACTTTGACCTACTAATTAGCTCTAGGACTATTCTCAAAGAGACATGAATATGAATGTGTTCGTTGAGGTATTATTTACAATAGTAAATAATTAGAACCATGATCAATATTTTAAAATAGAGCAAGCATTAATTGCTATCTAATGAAGTATCATGAGGTAGCTCTTCAAATAAAGGTTATGTAAGCCACATCACAACATGAAAAAAATCGTTTGTATTATAGACTAAAAATCAAGACTTAATGTGGTAAAAAATTACACACATTTATGGAGATTACAAACTTGTAAAAACTAGATTCATTATTGGTGATAAAGTTTATATACTTATATAAAATATTCTTGAAAGGCAAGACAGAACATCTGAATATACACAATACCTAATATCTATTAAATGCTCTAAAATATTAGATTGAAAAAGTGATTCAACCAATGATAATCTGGCTTGAAGTTATATAGCTATGACTATTAATGGTAGCTATAGCTCAGCTTTTAAATTGCTATCTAGTCCTATTTTGGACTAGATAATAGAAACAAAATCATATTTTATGTGCATATTTTATACTTTTATTACTACAAATTCATAGGACATCAAATAGTCAACAATTGCCACCATGGTTTGCTAGAAAAGGGGTCTGTGAATCAAGTTGCCCAAAACAAAGGCATTATCACGAGAGCTGCTACTAATTTTTAACTATTGTGTTTTTAATAACAACATATAGAAAGGCAACCAACTGAGTTACTATTCCAAATCTTTTGCAACTGTTAATGCCGGTATGTACATTGGCAGGGCTTGGACTATGTGTGTAGGATTCATATTGCTTAAGTTCAAATCTTTTTTCACTACTTAATTACGGGGCAAACTTGGGCAATTTACTAAACCTCACTAAGCCACAATTTCCTCCTCTCTAAAAGTGGGGAAATTAAGAGCACATACCTCATAGAGTTGTAGTGAGGATTAAGTAAGTTTATGATACAAGACTATTACCACAGTGCTGAAAAGCTGTTGTCAATTGTTTTTATTGTTTGCTCCAGCTGAGGCATCTTGTTTGGAGAATAAAAAGGTTCAAAATCAGTCAGTTGAAAAGCTCTCTGAACAATTGAGTAGTTTTGTCATGAATAAGGTAAATCAATGTTGATAATATTCTTCTCAGATGCTTTCATCACCTTGACCTTGCATCTAGTCTATGGCCCGTACCCATTCTTATGTGATAGTTCCTGTGGTTTTCTTTTATGTCCTCTGTCAGACATTCTTCAATGGGAAGAACTGATTCTTATTCATCTTTAGACCCCCATATTTCCTTGGGAAAAATCTTGAACATAATAAAATTATAATAAATATTTATCACCCAAATTTTCAGTATTATTGTTAACAGTTTAAGGTTTATGCATTTATAGTTCAGCTATTATTGTATTTGAGCTGTCTTAAAATGTTACAACACAAACCAAGGAAATGATCAAAGCAAACCACACACAGTATTTCTGCCTCTCTTGTTATTATGGTGTAAGTATCTTCAGTATAATAGGCATTGCTTTGAAAAAATAATTTTATTTTTTATATTTTTTGTGTTTTTCTCAAATATACCATATTGGTCAGGTGTGCTCGGCCAAGGTATGTCTGAAGAAGATAGCCAGTTACACATCAGAGCACTTGGTCTCGCATGGAGTGAGAATTTATGACCCTCCAAATCTCTGATACCTGAAGGGATAGGGGCCTGCGTTAAGATACTGCTCCACCACAGATCGGTTGGGTGACCTTGAGTATTTTACTTAAATTTTCAGAAACTTGGATTTCTTATATATAAAGAAGGTATTTTTTATAGTACTCAATTATATCCCTATTTAACATAGTTTGATCGTTAATTTTATGTGATGAATCCTTTAAAATAATCCTATTCTCTTATATGTGACATTTTAAAGGAAATATAGTTAATAAGTATATTACTTAGTCGTATTGGTGGTGTTTTAGCTTTATAACCAAGAGATCTGAGTTTAAACTCTCATTTTCAGAATACTTCAGTACATGTATAGTTTTTAAACATGGTGTGATTTATATGGAGGTTTTGGTAGACTCTATAGGAAAAAAAAAGATGATTTATTGGTCAAATTTCTCTGGGAACTCAAGCCTGAGCATACAGCATATTGCGATTTCTGATAAATGGTTTTTCCACTGACATTTAAAGATGGACTTTGGAAGGGAGAATTCTTAAGTCATCTCAAAGTGTTTGGAACACATATCCTTCCAATGGTCAACTCTTCTGCATTTTCTTTCCCTCGTCAAGCAAAAGAGGCCGTGTCCTGGCTATGCTTGTGCAAAGTTTCATCAGAGATCCATGCTTTGATGCTAACCTCCAAAAAACCAAACCAAACCAAACAAAACCTAGTAAAACATATAAGTCCATGTAGAGCAATCTGGTATTGAATCTAAAGGATTTTCTGAAAATGGCAGCAAAAACAGGAAGATGTCAGAACCCCCAAACCAGAGCTTATTTAAATGTTTCTCGAGTGTGAAGAACTCTTCCAATAAGCAGAATCCTCTTTTGTATGAAATGATGGAAAAAGAAGGGAGGAGAGACCAATAGGAAGGAGTTGAGCATGCCTAGGCTTCTGTAAGTTTTGCCTGAAACCTAAGAATGGATAAAACTGACTCTGATACAGTAGAGGGACATGAAGATGTGAAGTGATTAGTGCCCAAGTTGTATCAGTTGTTTTGGGCCTTAAGACCCACCCATGGCCAGGAACCAATTGCACCTCTAATGGAGAGGAGAAAAAGACTGACCTCCTTCCATTCCTTTCCCCTTCCTAATTCTGTCCTTTGCAAAGAGGAGGAAAGCAGATCCTGAGTCCAGAGGTTTTTTCTTAGAAAGTTTTGCAACATCCTCCTTGTTTTGTTGATGCAAAAAATGGCTTAGGAAAGCTGTTAAGCCAACTGTTGATTTAAAAAGAATACACAGAGAGATTTCTCTGAACAAAATCTAGACAACGTTAATGAGAATTTCCTTACACATATTCTTTGTGAAGTTACCAGGAGCTGGCTGCCAACCACATACACCTATGTATAGATGGGTTTGATCAAAAAGTTGAATCAAGAATACTTTATTTCTTATTGATGAAATATTTCTATATTCCAGGCCCTGGGCTAAAAAGTTGAAGGAGGCATTCGTCATGTGGTTTCCCTGTATAAAAAGAGGCATAAGTCTTGCCTCTACCTCCATCCATTCATAAAGAGGCAATGGGCCATGTGTTGTGTTATGGCAAACCATTGACTCCACATGTCTAAGCCCCAATCGATTCTGTAAAATATAAATGTCACCTCTCTCAGAGGCTTGTGTTTATTGGTGGGGGCTGCCACAGCAAAGCACCACACACTGAGATGCTTAAACCACAGAAAAGATTTTATCATAGTTCTGGAAACTACAAGTCCAAGATCAAGATATTGTCTCATTTCTGGTGAGGGGACTCTCTTCCTGGCATGTAGATGGTTGCCTTTTGCCATGTTTTCACATGGCCTTTCCTCTATGTGTGCATGTTCCTGGTGTCTCTTCTTCTTCTTCTTCTTCTTCTTTTTTAAAGATATTATTTATTTGACAGGGAGAGAGAGATCACAAGAAGGCAGAGAGGCAGGCAGAGAGAGGAGGAAGCAGGCTCCCCGTAGAGCAGGGAGCCCGATGTGGGACTCAATCCCAGGACCCCGAGATCATGACCTGAGCCAAAGGCAGAAGCCTTAACTGAACCACCCAGGTGCCCCCCTGGTATCTCTTCTTATGAGGACACTAGTACTCCTGGATCCGGGCCCACCTTGTGAATTCATTTAACTTTATTTACCTCCTTAAAGGCTCTGTCTTTAAATACTCACATTGGGAATGAAAGCTTCAGCATATGAATTTTGATAAGACACAATTCAGTCCATAACATGTGGTTATGTATAAAAGAAAATGTATGTGAAGTGCCTGAAGCAGAGCCTAACACATCACAGGCTGACCTTCAGTGATTATTGACTTTTATTTTATTGACTCCAATGATTATTCAGGAACTCGGCAACCCTAATGAGCAAGTGGAACGCGCAAGGCTGAGGGTCAGCCTTGGGCAACAGTGACCCCTTGACTATAAGTCCATGCAATTTGTGGCTATAATCATCCCCTATTTTATAGGAGAAGAAACTGGTCAGTTAGTAAGTACCAAGGCTTATGAAGTCAGACTCAACTTTGGAGTGAAGGTGGCTGTCTGCAGAGCTCTTAGTCTGTTAATTCCACATCAGGCTTGGAGCAGCCATATTCAATGAACTTTGTATCACATAGTTACCCTTCCCAGGGCCAGCCCCTGCCATTTGTCTTTACCGAAGCTTGGCCACACTTGAAAGAAAGCCTACAAACTGATCATCTCCCAGACAGACTCAGCTTTGGATAGAAAACCCTTGCTGCCATATTTGTGGGAACTATTCCAGCCATGGAGATATATAGGCTGATTAAGAAATTTTACTGCCCTTTGAAAATTGAAGATTGAGGTTAGTACATACAGGAGCTAGAGATGTCTAATTTGTCTTTAAATTTGATTTATGGAAACCTCCAGCTTCAAAGCTCTCAGCATAAAACCACTTAACCATGAAAATGGCAAAGCTAATTCACACTCAGTTCAGATACTAGCAGGAAAAAGGTAATTTCAGCTTCAGGCTTGAAGGGCAAATGCATGGCCTTGGAGTACACACATTTCCCTGGCTCCCTGAGATATTCTCGAGACCTCCCAGGGGATGACCCAGGTTCTTAAGCCCCAGCAGAGCTTGCCCTGTCCAGACAAAGCTGGGGAGTCAACTCCAGCCTCCTCCTCTTCTATCCTTTTCTCGCATCTTTAGTCGTCTTTGGCTCTTCTTACCCTCCTCCACTTATTCTACTTTTCATTATGGATTTGCCATCAAACAATTATACCTTGGGACAGAGAGATTATTGAACCAAAGAACCAAAGAGCTGGAAGGGTAACTGGTATTAATATGTTCAACATAATGAAAAGAAATAGAAACTCAGTGAGATACAGCCTATCCCCCGAAGAGACTCAACATCTCAGCACATGGCAGGGATATAGTTAAGAAGTGAACCTCCTGAGTCCCAGGCCTAGACTTGCTATTATGGCTGCGGTTTACAACAGTGAGAACTAGGCCCTAATGTAGTCCATATACCAGGCCTATTATGATTTGCATGGTAAAGTGAAAAGCTGAAAAAATATGCTTGTGAGCATGAAATGGAAAAATGTGCTGGATATTCCTACTTGTTGAAAGATCTTCCCAAACTGTTGTAAGCAGAATTCTCATATGGCTCCCAAGATTCCGGCCCTGTACAACCCTTTCCCTTTGAATGTGGGCAGAAAGTGTGAGTAGGACGTTTTATCACTCCCATGAGTAGCTTACCTTCCCTGGCAAAGTTCAAGGGATCTTGAAGATGTAATTAAGGTCCCTAATCAATTGGCTTTGAGTCATTCAAAAGGGAGATTGCCCCAACCTTATCAGATGAATTGTTAAAAGAAGTCAAAGGGAGATTATCCTACCGACCTTCAAAGAGCAGGGCAGATAGACAAGACAGTGCACTGATATACTATGAAGGGCTTACATGAAGGATGGAATAGTCCTGACCAGTGATGCTAACAAATAACAAATAAGATGGACCCTGGGATGTGGTGGCCAGCATCAGTGTGGCGTTGCCTCCAGTTGGGCAAACTTTGGCCATGTAAGTAAGTTGGCAAATGATCAAAAGTCCTAAGACAAAGAAGCAGCAGGTGATAGGCAGGGCTAGCTCAAGAATGCAATCAGCCTTGATCAACAGATCACCTTGAGACTGATCTGGCCAATGATGAAACTGAACTAGTGATAACTGTATATCATCAGAAAGAATCTTCTGGACATAAAGGGGCTGTGTCCTCTAAATGGACCAGATTTTCACTTACAGCTAAAACTTTCAGAAAGGTTGTACATATAGAAATGCACTGAGATAATTCACAACTCAAAAAAAATCCCTTCCTTTTTTCCACGTCCTCCCTAATATAGATCCTGTGCAGGGCCCTGGATCATGAGACATAAAATTTAGATCAGTGTAGAGGAAAAGAGAAACCATTTTGGTTGAAGAAGTAGAAGGAAGTACGTAATGAAGGTTTTAGTTCTCCCATCCCTTCTTTCCCCTCCCCTCCCTCACCTTCCCTCTCCTCCTTTCCTCACCCCTCCTCTCCTTTCTTTTCCTTTCCTTTCCTTTATTTCTTTCTTTCCTTCCTTCCTTCTTTCTTTCTTTCTTTCCTTCCTTCCTTCCCTTTTCTTCTTTCTTTTATTCTTTCTTCTTTCTTTCTTTCTTTCTTTCTTTCTTTCTTTCTTTCTTTCTTCTTCCTTCTTTCTTCCTTCTTTCTTTCTTCCTTCCTTCCTTCCTTCCCTCCCTTTCCTCNCTTTCTTTCTTTCTTCTTCCTTCTTTCTTCCTTCTTTCTTTCTTCCTTCCTTCCTTCCTTCCTTCCCTCCCTTTCCTTCCTTCCTTCTTTCTTTCTTTCTTTCTTTCTTCCTTCCTTCCTTCTTTCCTTCCTTCCTTCCTTCCTTCCTTCTTCCTTCTTCCTTCCTTCTTTCTTTCTTCCTTCCTTCCTTCCTTTCTTCCTATCAGAAGAACAATTTGTGAGCCCAGGAGAGAGTTAAGCATTGGGACAATCCTTCATCTATTTGGAGGCCACAGAGGTAGTAGTGAACCCCAGCTCCCTGATTCCAGACCAGTGGTCTTGATGTAAAACAGCAGATCATCTTAACTCAGTCAAGTTCCTCTGGGCAACAAAATCCTAACAGGAAGCTAATGATACAGCAAGAATATTTGATGAGAGAAAATAATCAACCAAAATAATATCCCTGTAAATCTCAATTGCCCCTAATAAAAGCTAAGAGTCATTCCTTACCACATTCTGCTTATTTTTCTAAGCACTTCACATGTTCCAACTTGACGTAATCTTACTATCCTCATGGTCTAACTGAGAAAACTGCACAAAGTTTAAATCAACTACTTAAAGTTATTTTGTTATTAAGTGGTAGACCTGGGATTTGAACCCAGGCTACTTGGCTAGTGGCCCACAGAGTCTGCCTGCCTGACCACTAAACTCTTCTGCTCATCAATACTGGTATCACTTTTCTGTGCTGGCTTATTTTTATCCATTGATTATTTTCTTGGGTAACCCTCAGTAAAAACATAAGCCCTTTAAAGACTGGATCCTGCGTTGATTTCCCTCAGGCCTTTACCTCCTGACAAGCATGTAGTCGGTATCTTGGAAATGTTTGATTGATGAATTATTGAAGTCAGACCCTCCCAATCTCGTTTAAAATTCTCTGGACATCATTGCTAAAGGCAAAGAGAAGAGCAATCTCACCAAATTCCTTTTCTATTCACAAGGAAATTGCCCAGGCATCTCGTGGAGAGCTGACATCCCGCTCACATCATCATCCTCAGCTCACATCCCGCCTCCTGGCAGAGGTCAGAGTAACGCCCACCTGTAGGCAGCCCACCGCAGCACCGTCGTGACCCGAGCCGACACCAGCCAGAGAGCCTTGGAGAGTGAGGTACTTGGGGCTTCTTATGTTGGCAGCATTTGACCTTTTAGTCCACTTCATCCCTCTACACACTGGAATATCGCATCACTGAGACCTAAGATTAGTTGCTTGTGGAAGAACGGGTAGGCGTTTGCAGCAGGATCTCTTAAAATCATTACCTATTCTCCCAGCGCTGCCTGGACCAAATGCCTGGATTCGTGACTGTGTTCAAAAAGCAGTGCTCCAATCCATAATCCCAGCCTTTAAAATAGATCTTTCTAGATGAAGAAGAAAAAGTGGAAAACATTTTCTTTGCAGTTATTTTGGGAAAGTGACCTGAGAACATTAAAGAGCACTCACTCACTATTTGTTGACTGAATGTGTGAATTGAAAAATGCCGGCAGAATTTTACATGAAGAAAATCTCATTCCCAGAGGAGTGGCCTTCTGCCAAAGACAGTCCCCCTACTTAATACACTGCCGCCTTCCCTTTGTAAAAGCCACTGATTCTAGCATATAGCTCTCCATCCAGTCTTTCCATTCATTCACGATTCACTTATTAAAGGCCTTCTATTGACCAAGGTGTATGAGAAATTGGAATGCAGGGTTGACAAAGTCCTTGAGCACAAGATTATTTGCTGGCTTCTATTCCTGGACTCCATGTCCCTGTGAGAAATTGTTGATTTGCATTCTTAGTGAAAATTCCTCAAGGAACAGGTCCCTATTCGCAAGTTCCTCCCCCTTATGTCGGAAGAGATCACATGGAGTACTTTACTCCTTTCATGAGCCTGACACCTTGGCCGCAGTTAATGGGACTGAAGTTGGGTGGCTCTCCACAGACTGAAGAACTTATCAGATTGTATCTCTTGGGAAACCCAAAGAGAGTGTTAGTCAGCAAAAACAAAAGCAGGCACATAAATTATACAAATTGTTCACTCTACCCCTCCCCCCAAAATGGGAGTAGGCATCCTTTATTATTATTTCCTTTATTAGTCAGGAAAGTTTATGCTATTCTGCAATAACAAATAGCTCCAAGATGTCAATGGGTTAACCTAACAAAATTTTATTTCTTACACACATTTTTTTATCTAGTGCCCGTGGGGGCTCTGGTCTATATGGTTACTCAGAGACCCAGGCTGATAGATGGCCCTACCACTCTAGAGCTACACGCATCTGGAACACACAGACTCCTCAGTGTTGGTCTCAGTCATGGCCAGAGGCAAGGGAGACTGGAGAATTATGTGTGGGCTTTTCATGGCCCACAGGCAAATGACACATGTCACTTCTGCTCACATTTTGTTTTCCAAGTCTTGCCAAATGAATCCACTTAATTGCACAGGGCTGGGAAACGGAAGGAAGCAATTTTTGGTAAGCATGACTCTCTCTGCCACATACACCTAATACTGTATTCTTATGTGTATATGACTTAGGTGTTCATCCTAATTTAGGATATATGTTATCATAAAACCATTCAAAGTTTAGAAAGATAAACAATGAGATAAAAAATGTAAATGGATGCTCTAATACAGTTTCTCCCTGCATTCTATCTAAACTTGCTGATCGTTGGAGACCATGATGCCAGACTTACTAATACATCATGACATTCTGGTTCCCTTTGGGGCAGGACTGTATCACTGCTGAAAGACTGTCTCTCTCTCTCTCTCTTTTTTTTTTCCCCTTTGTCCTCATGTCCTTACAAAGAATCCCCATTTATGGAAGTAAGCTGAGTTTCCCTTTGTTCTAAGCAACTTGAAAGAGCTTAGCTCTCTGGGAGTCATTAGAACATGCCAATCTGGAAATGCTAGCTAGCTGCTTTCTGACTCAAGAAAAACAGCAATATTTGGACTGCTTGTTCTTTCTTGGATATTCCTCTAAATCCATATGAATACTTCTGTGTGTCTATCTTGCTGCCTTTCCAGAATAGTGCCTGATTCCAGACATTCCCTCAAAGATAATCCAGTGATGATCATTTATCCTCAAGGCAAGTTTGATTCACAATACAGTAGTTCATTCTACGTTATGGCCCCTCACACATGGAATCATAAATCCTTCAGAGAAGAAAAGGACCTTGAATTTAATTCCACACCACATTTTTATTATCCAAATTAGGAATTTAGCAAGTTGAGGCCCATGTATGTTGAATGACTGGCCTAAGATCAAACAGCTACTTAGCATCAAAACCCATTATAAAGGAGAGTTGTTTCGACTCTCAGAACTTGTCAGGGGCAATAGGGCACATAAAAAAGAAGTACAAAACATAAAACAATCACAATTTCACTTAATCTTTGTGAAGGCCTTTCTTGTGTCTTTTATGAAAATTGAAATCAAAGATAAAATGCTAATTAGAACTCAGCATAAAAATAGGGATAAGAGAATGTTTGATGAAAGATTGGAGAAGAAAACACTATTTGAAGCAACCCTTCCATCTGTTCCAGAGAAGTCCAACATAGCAATCCACCATCTTCGTGCAGCATAACCTAGAATTAATTCAGGCAGTAAGCTTGGCATTTATAGAGCAGTCTGCTGGGAAAGAGCAATTTCATTTCCCAGGACTTCAGCAAAGTGAGGACCTGACTTTACACACCATTAAATTTTTCTGGAGGGTTCTTGAGAAGTTTCTTAGCATTTAATAATCTGATATTTGTAATTCCCATTAAGTACTAAATTATAGTTATATTTCATGGTCTTATCAACTTTCTTTGAATGACCAAAATAACTTGAAATTATATAGTGAATGATGTCATTCATTAATTCATCTGTTCAACAGGTATTTACTGGACGCTATACTAGGTGTTGAGGATAAAACAATGAACAAGGCAGATATGCTTCTGTCTTACTGAGCTTACAGTGGTAGTGTTAGCATTGCAATATTAGTCCCCCAGGATTCTGAGTTTCGGTTTCTCTGGATTTCTGGAGTCCACGTGAGACTTCTGTCTTGCACCCCAGCTGAATTTCAAGGACAAAACACTCGTCCAGTGCCCTGGGACAGAGCTTACATGAACTGGCTTTGAAGTGATGACAACAGAGTGTGAATCTCAGCTCTGCTCTTCACAAGTTCTATTACTTTAGGCTAGTTACTCTCATTACTTACAGACTTCTCTCTCAGGTAGCTATGGCTGCCCAAGAAACCATACCACAACTCAATGGCTGAGTACCATTATCACTGATTATTTCTTAGGAGCTCACACTCAGCAGAGGCTCAGCTGATCAGGGAACCCCTGCCAACCTAGGCATCTCCTTCTCATGGATATAGCCATTCAAGAACTCCTAAGATTGGGTTAGATGAGGTATGTACTTACTACATGTTCCCCACAAATGCCAGTATATTTATCACTTCAAGTTTCCCCTTTGACATTTCGAAAGCTTTCTTGGATATAACCTTGGTCTTCTGATTTGCCTTGCCTCTTACATTTTTCCCACACTGCTGAAACTCCCATCTCCTCAGATTAGACTGACTCCTGCCTCTTGAGAAGGGTTTTGACTTGGTTTGTGATTACTGGGCATTCTCCGAACCACTTCTGGAAGAACCTCTTGCACAGAATTTTACAGTGTCCTTCCTTAGGCTTTGCCTCCCAGCTAGAGCAAAGCTACAATAACCAGTTCCCCTCTGCCAGTCAAACTGGCTAGTGAAATTCATGAGTGGTGTATCCTAAAGGCAGATAATATCCCTCTTGTTGAGAATGCATGGTATGGGTTTTTACAAGTTATCCTCATAACAGTATATAAGGTCATTTTATGATCCCCCTCCAACAGATGAAGAAATTGTTGACAGATATTAACTTTGTAAAGCCTGAATATTAAATTAGAGTGAAGTAATATTTGTGGGATTTATGGGAATTAAAAAAAAACAAACAGGGTCCCTCTTTTCCCCACTGAAGTTCTTTATCAATTGAGAGATAGACAAAGCAGATAAATGGAGGTCAAAATGTCAGCTTTTAAAGTGATAGCGGTGGACAAGTGGCTTACAAATCTAGCAGTGATGGTTTGCTACCACTGAACCCTAAAATGAGACAAAATCACCTGTCTAGGAAAGTTGGCTCTATGAATGAAATAGCAGGTCTGCTTCTCAAGGGAAAAATCCTATAACCTATGTTGGAGAGGGGACCAGACAGGCAGATCCCAAAAAGGATGAGATGAGTTTATCTTTGGGGGCTGTTCCTGCTTCCAAATTTGCCAGACAGTTGATTCTTCCTCCTGTGGGGAGGGCAGGGAGGGGAAATGCAGAAATGCAAGGAGGGTTGTACTAACGGAAGTCTCTCCAGGTGTACCTGAAGCAGGAAAAAGGAGATGCCCATTGTCCCTATTCCAACAGTAAATCAGATCATAGCCCTCGAGGATTCTCTTCTCCCCACTGACTCCCGAGTGTTTGACAATTATTCCGGGAGAGAAGATTTAAATGTCCCCACATCTGCACATTGTCACCTTAGTCATTCTACTAATAAGGAGAACCGGGCTCTTTTTACCTGACAGGGAATTGGTTTTTCGTTTTGTCAATGCAATTTGGATAGCTTAAGCTTTTGAAAGCAAGGACAATGTCATTCTCCACCTCTAAGTTTCTGTGATTGTCAGAGGCATGGATACCATAAAATAATACCTGGCAATTAAAAGGATAATAATTGGGACACCTGAGTGAAACAGTCGGTTAAGCGTCTTGGTTTCAGCTCAGGTCATGATCTCATGGGTTGTGATTGAGCCCTGCCTTGGGAGGCTGCTTCAGACTCTCCCTCACCCTCTCCTTCTGTCCCTCCCCCCACTCTCTCACACAGTTTCTCTCTCTCTCTCAAGCAAATAACTAAATCTTAAAAAAACAAAACTCGTTAAAAAAGATAATCACTTATGCCTTTCCTGCTGTACCCTCAAGAAAGGATATCTTTCTGATGCCTGCATAAATCTGGGTTAAAATTTACTCTGTCTTGAACATGAACAGTGAGATTCTTCTCTCCCACAGAACCTCTCAAATTCACAAGGATAATGAAATGTCCTCTGAACAATGTCCTACTTACATCTTTGTCTTTTCTAAGTAATTGCACGATCTTCAGATAGCCATGACTTTTAGGGAGGAAAGTACTAGGCATATTAGAGATTGAAGCTTAGAGAGGTGACATGACTTGCTGGACATCACACTATAGGTAAATCAGAGAGCTGGGATCCAAATCTACCACATGCGCTTAGCCAAAAGCCTATTTCAATAGTTACTGTGACATCCTCAAGTCCTCCATTTGTTGATGTTCTAAAGCAATTAATAAGTTGCAAATGAAGATACACCTTTGGAGAATGAAGACCCACAAACTGTCTAAGACATACATGCAGCTCTTATTAGATTGGTCCCTCCTAAGAGAAAGAGATGGGAAGGACATTATTTAGCAGAATCAGACCAACATCAGTCAATCAACAGGCATCTGCCCCTGAAAGCCTCAGGGTGAGGGTTTAAAGCAGAGGCTGCTGGGTGTTTTGTGCCACCAGCTTCTTGGTTGTATCAGCTGAAATTGCTGGAGTGATAAGTAAACATGGACATTAATCAGCCTCTGGGGATAGCCTGCCATCACAGACCCAGATTATGCAAAGGGTGACCAGCCCGCACCTCGCTGGGCAGAAGCGATTGTGAACGCACTTTCCGAATCACCCAGTGTCAGGCAGGTGTGAGCACCGTTACCAGATCCTGCAGGGACAGGGCCATAGGGAAAGCACTAAGCAGATTTTTCAGTTCTTGGTCCTTCCTAGAAACAGCCCATGTGAGCTTTTCTTATCTTCACGGTATGTTTGGGTTGTATTTCTCACCTTAAAATGTGAAGCAATCTGCTCAAATATACCACAGACAGGAATGAGTCCTTGGTGATATGTTGCTGCACAAAGGTATAAGTCACTTGGTGACAGAAGTGTTATTTACACACACACACACACACACACACACACACACACACGCATACACACACACATACCCTTTCAAGATCCTGCTAATTGACTTATGCTTATTCATAAAAATTCATGCTATGATGTTAATGGTCTCTCACGCCTCTTATTAGTCAGTCAGTGAATTGATTGAGAGAATATACTGACCATACCCTGGATATGGCCAGTTATTTGTCTTACCTTTGTTTTCCTTCCCTTCTGCTCCTTGAAGATCTCCATAAGGCCAAACTCTCTTGCCAAATTACTAAGCTTCTGTTTTCCCAGGAAGAGAACATTGGGAAAGGCCTTTGAAGAATCAAAAGAAACTTATCAGTGGAGATTTGAAGGCAGGGTTATAGGTAGAGAAGAAAGGATCAAAAAAAAAAAAAAAAAAAGCCCTATGTACATTTGTCCCGCAGGCCTGGTACCCTGTAGAATCCAGCCCACTGCAGAGACTTGTCACCAGGTCATGGAGGGGAGGAAGCAAGGCAGGGAGGAAGCACAGAATAGGGGATTGGAAATGAGGAGTTTGGTCCTCTGTGACAAAGAGGATGCCGTTGATGCATCAGAAAGAAAGATTTTGTTGGAACAAAGTGTCCTGTTTTTCTGCAGTGAAAGATAAGATTATTTTGATTCTGGAAGTGCAAAACAAGGTTTTGTTAAGAAAGCAGTCTTGACAGGCAACTCAGCCTCAGGAAGTTGAACAGCAAGCAGTGGCTGATAAATGGAGCTTCTCTTTCTCCTTTTGTTCTCACTCTGCTCTCTTTTTAGAAAAGAAACAAAGATTGCCTACTTGTTTGTTTGTTTACTTGTTTTCCTGGAGTGGAGGCTTTCCAATAGAGCATTCCCATTGCCCTGGGATCTCACTGCTTGATCGCAATTCAGCATTGCTTGAGTAGCTTCTTGCCAGAATTCCTGCTTTCCTGAGTCCCTTCTGGAGGCTTGAGGAAACTCCTGGGTTAGAGAGAAGGGAGGGTGAGTCATTATAACAAGTCATTGTAAGCTTCATCATTTTCACCTTGGACACTATAGGGTGAAGCCCAAGAATGCAGGATTTGGAGCAGGTAGACTCAGGAGTGAGACTCCTGGCATTTAACACTCCACGGACCTAGGCCAAGACACAGCTCTTTGAGCCTTGGACCCCTCGCTGGTAACATGGGGTAACCATCTACATTGTTTGCCCCATGAGTTTGCTATGTGATCAGTTGAGGTGCCGCATGTGCTTAGACTCTATAACCCCAAAAGAAGTTGGGGTTATAGATAAAAAAAAAATACAGAGTTTTCAGAGATGGAGAGGATATGTGCACAGGATAGATCTGTATGAAGAATTCAGCTGCTTAGAGAAATCAGATGTTCTAGATGAACATCTAGATGTTCAATCAGATATTCTAGAAATATATTTATATGAGAACATCTAGGTGTCAAATGACAAGAAGAGAGAAAGCTACTAAAATAGTATGGGTCATGATGATGTGTGTGCGTGGGATGTGTGTGTGTGTTCCTGCGTAAGTGGGAGTGTGATAGAGTTCTAACATCCCCCGTAATTAGAGTTCCACTGCCCATGGCTTTGAAGTAGCAGAAGGTGCCTTCAACACCCAATTTATCTGAGTTAATTTTATTTTGACTCATAAAGCAGCTGACATTGCTCAGAATCTCAGCTTCACCTGTAATCAGAGCTCCTTTATGGTTTCAGAGAGGGAGATGACGTTAAGCATGGACAGAATCCAGGACAGCTCATAGGGACCGTGCTTTGTGATGTGTTCCAAGCATGAGTTTATTTTCTTAACATTTTTCCATTTTTTCTAAATGAAAAAGAAAAGACAGTTTATCTCTTCAATAAAATTTAACTCCCTTCACAAATTGCCCATGGTTCAGACAGATGGGCCTTTCCATGTCTTAACTTACTCGATCTATCCAATAACTCTTTGAAGTAGGGATTAGCATTATTCCCATTTCACAGATAAAGAAACTAAGACACAATTTAAATCCATTCACCAAAGTCTCACAGCAGGCAATCAGAAAAGTTGGGATTCAGACCTGCCATCCAGGGCTTCAGTTCGTCCCCTTAACCACTGTACAGCACTGCCCCTGGTGCCGAGTTAGAGCACCTAGCTCGTGGGTCCTGCTCTCCTTCATACCTGCTCCGGTAGTAACAGACCTATTGCATGTTGTTACTGAACAAGAGCCACAGTTTGGCTCCCCCCTTGAAGGGCCATTAGGTACGTCCTCATTTTGATAAATAACAGTCCCTCTAAGTCCCTTTGACACTGTATATATCTACATATCTCTATACTTATGTATTTATTTATAAATGTTACATAGATGACATTTTATATAGAATATATAAAAATGTATAAAAAATATAAAATATAAAAAATATATATATTTTTACCATCTGGGCCCAGTTTCTATGACACTCCCATAGCCTTCATGTAAAGTATGGAATTAGTAAGCCAGGACTAATATCACAATCATTCTGGGTAAAGTGGGAAAGTATGTATGAGGGAGGTATAAGGGATATGTGAACAGTAATACAACATAAATAGTACCATCAATAGTAAGGTTTTTTACTGTGCTGGAAACAAATATTTCACCTACTCCAAGTGATTAAAAATCATTTATTATCACTGGAGACTGTTTTACGTATGGGAAACTTGCAAAACCAAGAGATGTCTGGTCAATAAGGAAAGTAACATAGACTCTAGTGTTGTTAATACCAGTGTAGTCATGAATCTAACAAATGGCCAGGTCATGCCCAGAATATTTAATCCTGCAAAGGATTTAACTGAACATTCAGAAGTGATGGTTCATGAAGGAAATAGTGACCTTGAGGAATTCTTTTTTTTTTTTAAGATTTTATTTATTTATTTGACACACAGAGAGAGATCACAAGTAGGCAGAGAGGCAGGCAGAGAGAGAGGAGGAAGCAGGCTCCCTGCTGAGCAGGGAGCCCGATGCGGGGCTCGATCCCAGGACCCTGAGATCATGACCTGAGCCGAAGGCAGAGGCTTTAACCCATTGAGCCACCCAGGTGCCCCAAGGGATTCTTTTACAGGGACTCTTAGGTAATAATCATATGAAGAAGGACCTTTTTGTTCTGTTGTGTTTTTTTGGTACATTTTTAAATATATTACCAAAAAAAAAAATCCAGTTTACCAGCCAATTGTGTATTTTGAGAATTGGCATGAAGCTGCCTTCTATAGCTGCTTGATCATAATTACTAACAGATACATGTTTCAAGCGCTTGACTGATGCCACAATTGTTAAAATGTCCTGACCTTTTATTAATTTGGGATGTGTTTCCTCTCTAAATGATCAAGAATCACGTTGTGTTAACTTTAATGGTGGCAAAATGACTACAACTCATTATAGAAACTTGAATAATATTTTTTTATTACCTTACAAAAAGAGCACTTTCAAGGTAGCACTCGTTGGATTTCTAAATGATTCAGAGGATTCAGCTTCAAAATTAGATAAAGTAAGAAGAGGTAAAAAGGGTTAAAGAAGGTGAAGACAGGGCAAGTGTGTGTCTGTGTGTGATGTATCTCTACACACACATAATGCTTTGGTTTGTTTATAGTGTATTTACCCATTTAAATTTTAAGACATTTGAGAAATATATGAATATGTGACTTACACATGTGACTTAAAAAATACAAACTATTATATTTGTAACCTCAATCCTTGGTCATTTATGAGACACAGATGAAGGGATTCTTATGAACACAGGATAGATTTAGGAATCCGGGGGCCTGGTTCTAGACCTGAAAAGTTTCCATGCATAAGTGGCTCTGTGGGATCCAACTGTCTCTTTAAAAAAAAAAAAATTCTCTACTTCCTAATTTCTTTCAGTAGAAGCCAGATACTGATGTATTTGTACCTTTGAAGATCAAAATAAAATATGTGAGGATGCATTTTGGAAAGGAAAATGTCTTCCTTACATTCAAAGGACTCTTATTGTGCATAATGAGAATGCATTAAAGTAAGAGAGGATGATATACTCATCCCCAAGTGAACCCAAACACATGATTGCACTTGATGTTCACACTGATGAACCTGCTCCACTTTGAAATACTCAAACAGTTGCCAGGGCTGCCGCTGGTGGACCTCATTCTTCAAAGGAGAATCTAGAAAGAATAAGCATGGCAGCCCCTCTGATTTTAGCCTTAGGAAGGAAGTTGGAAGAAGTGAGTTGGCTCTGGGGGGCTCTGGCCAGTTGGGAAAGGTCGGGGTTTATTTGTGAAGTTTACCTTCACTCTCCAAAGTATTCGGTGGAGAGAGATAAAAGTGTAAGTGTAGATAACTGTAAGTACAGGGATATCATCCTTCAGAAAGCATGTACTGGGATAAAAGTGGAGTAATAGTTATGCTTTTTCAAAATTTCTTAGTTCCTATTTACACATTATGGTTGCTGAATAGATAATTCTATAAATTGATATCTAAATGTACCTATGTACATAGATATGTGTTCTTTACTAGAACAAACTCATTTTCTGAGACAAACACATTGTTAGAACGAGGAGGGAATTTTAATCCTTATGTTCCAAGCTGCTCCCTGCACAGAAGAAAAGCAGATGCATATCTTCACAATAAGGCAAAATTCTATTTCGGTTCATATAATCTCTATTAAAGGCTTAATAAAGCATTTGCATTTATTAAAGGAGAAATGAGAAAGATACTGAATAAGATGTTAGGAGGTTTACTGAATCAGTGATAGAATTTGAATGCATTTGGAAAAGATATTTGTATAATTGGTCTTTTTAATCTGGTATCTATGGAAACAAACATATATTAATACCCAGAATAGATCACTGTGTCTGTGTTAGTTCTGGACAGAGTCCATCTCTTCTGACACCACATCATCTTGACAGCTGAAAGGCCAAGCCCGCCCCCCAGCAAAGGTCAGCCCTGGACCTAGGCAAGGATGGCCCCATTTTGGTATTTGATCAAATCTGGGCACCCTTTTTCCAGGTCCCCTGCTTTTTAAAAACCAAAAGGACAAAAGCTTGCAATAGGAATCCACGTCAGTATGGGTGAATTAAAGACTCAGTTACAGATTAGTTCACTTAGGAGGTCTCCCTGGTGGCCCCTGCTTATGCGTTCACCACACAGATGTTAGAGCTGGCATTCAGCTTCCAGAGAACAGGTGGGAGAGGGCATCACAAAATGGCGCTCTGCTGGTGAGAGGATTTACTTCTACAGTTCTGACCTCGGCACCTCCACTTTCCTGTTCCTTTGTCTCTGTGAATGTTACAGTTCCTCCACCACTGGAAGCCTGCCATTCAAAATAGCCTTTAACCGCTTAACCATCGTGAAGTCTAAGCATTAGATATGATTTTCTCTTCTGACCGTTAGCAAGCAAGGAGGGGGTGGTGAATGAAGTTGGCCTTCCAGTAGAAGAGATCTCACAATGTTTGTTGCTGCCAATACAATGCTGTTTAGACCTGTACTGATGAGCACTAGGAGCGTTGTAAGGAATTTAAAATATATGTCCTGTTTTGTCAAAGAAAATGGAAGACAATAGAGCTCATTTCTCTCTTCCAAAAATATATCATTTAAGATCCTTTCCATGGTTACAAATGACCCATCTAAGGCTAAAAAGAAAGGTATTATATGCCATCCTGGAGATCCATAGTGGTGATAATGAGACTCTCTCTGTGTGTGTGTGTGTGTGTGTGTGTGTGTGTGTGTGTGTGGTGGGAGGGGTACTAAGCATCAAATATTTGATTTTAAGGTTACCATAATTGACCACGATTCACTACTTCACTCTTTTTAAAGAATATTTATTGAATACCTACTAAGTACTAGTCCTCTTTAAAGCATCAAGGCTACCAAGATGATAGACACAAATACACTCTGCTCTCAGGAAGCTTGCATTCTTGTGGAAGCATCCAGACAATAAGCAAGTCAGCCCATGAATATATAATATGTCATATCCCGGGCAGGGCTGGGGAAGGTAAAGCTGGGGAAGGGACAAGAGAATGATGGGACCCTATTCAACAAGTGTGGCCCACAGAAGCTTTTCTTATTCGGTACCACCTGAGGAGACCTGAATGAACTGAGAGAACCAGGCACGTGAACATCTCAGGGAAGATGTTTCCAGGCCCAGAGACTAGTTAAGTGTAAAAGGATGTAAGGAGACACTCGTGGGCAGGTTGTTATTAATCTGTCAGATTCAAAGTAAGTTGGTTCAGGAAAGCCTGCTCTCTGCTGAGAACCACAGCTTTGTGAGGGAGTTAGAAATGACTCCATCTTCTCACACCATGACACCAGACGGTCTCTTATTCTGATAGCTGACAATGCATTTCCCACCCTTGACCTCCCCTTTCTGGATTTATGTGGCCCACATAAAGTGTAAACAGAGAAACACAAAGACAACACATGTGCAAATAAGAGGCTTCCTCAAAAGGGATGGCTCAGTATTGAAATTAAGAATCACAGGAAATAAATAATACACAGGACAGTGTGGAGGAAGCAACTTTGATGAGATGGCCCTGGGTCCTTCAGAGCTGGAATTGTGTGATAGGTTTTCAGACTGCTTCCCAAACACAGGGCACCATGCCCAGTGCGGAGATGGAGGAAAAACAAAACGGATGCCTAATCCGTGTCCCAGAGGAGCCAATGGCTGTTAAAGTCAACAGTCGTCCCAACCGTATCTTCATGGTGCATCTGAGGAACGTGGGCTATCTCAATGGCCCACGATGGCAGGCAGGAAATGGTTCAGAGCCGAATCTACCACCTGTAAGCTCTCAGACCCTTTGTGAGCCTTGTAACACTACAGAAACTCAGCTTTCCATAGGGGCATTGTATCTTCCTCCTCCGCTTGTCAGAATAAATTGATAAGGAGCTTAAAGAAACTAGTGCTGTGCTAAATGTTTCCTTCCCAGGTGGGGAGGTTATTCCTAGGAAGCTAGGTATAGCCTTCAAAATGCCCTTTCCATAATAGACAATTTATCTAAAACAGTACCTTCATTTAGCAGCCATCCAAATGCCTAGATTTATTGGAGCAATACAAAGGGAATGGATGTTAGTATGACTTAGGAACTTTATTTATAGCTCTAATCACGCCTGTACTTTATCCATTTTTACATTTTAAATAAGAGTTGTTGTCACATTCCTCTGTGAATTGTGGTCATTAAATGTATCAATCCATTTCCACTTAGAATGCATAATCACTAAATCTTTCGTTTGCCAAAAAAGGTTCAGAACATGTGGCTATAATAAATTCATATAGCCAATCAGCTAGCTATCTCACACCCACTAAATAAACCTTAATTTATGCTAGATCCTGGACATATAAAATCAAATCTTACCTTACTTGCCAGGAAATAACACTCTGGTAATAGGGCAGGAGATGTAACCATCAGCACTTGCTGAAATTCCATTTTTAAAAATATTTATTTATTTTCAGAGAGAGAGAGATAATCTTCAAGCAGATTCCCAGCTGAGCATGGAGCCAGGTGTGGGCTCAGTCTCACCACCCATGAAATCATGACCTGAGCTGAAACCAAGAGTTGGACACTCAACTGACTCAGCCACTTAGGCTCCCCTGAAATTCCATTTTTCATTCATTCTCTGATAAATATTTATTGAAAGCATTCCATTTGTTAGGTCCTATCATTTGAGAAAAATTAATACATTATTGGCTTGGCCCAAGAAGCTTACAATTAGAAACAAATATCGAAGCTGGAATAACACTTAAAAATAATCTATTCGGCTTCCTCCTTCTAGAGAAATAGGGTGGCTCTCACTCCTGATCACACAGTGTATTAATTCCAGATCTGAAGTCATGCCTCAAAAAGTCTGATCTCCTTGGTACTCTTTTCCCTGATTGGGAATTCAGGCACTGTCCATATTTCTGTGCTTAACTTCATTTGCCAACCATGGTGCAACCCTCTGGAGAATGTTTGGGTCTCATTGCACAATGAAATGAGTCCTATTAGAATTTTGAGAAGTATGACATTGATCCCGAAAAGCAACAAGACCCTCTTATCTGCTCCTTAGGTGGGCTCCTAATAGCAGATTTTAAACACAAACAACAGATGGATTTTCACTCTTGACCTCACCACTGAGAAATAAGACAGAGAGGGGAAAGCTGAGAAAGCAGTCATGGGACTCCAGAGTGCTGTGAAGGGAGTACAGCGGAGCCAGGGGAAGAAGGTTCCCTAGGGCACGGAAGGGATCATGCTGTGCAAGTTGTACTGGGTGTTGTGAATTCTTGTTTTCCGTTCCTAACCAATGAACCAGTGGACGGAGGCTTTCGAAAGCCTCTACTCTGGCTGCAAGGCTGAACAGCTCATTAAAAAAAAAAGACATTCATAGCAAGCCCTCCTTCTAGAACTTAGGTTCTTCTGAAAAACAAGAAATTTAATAAAACTAAGTGCAAATAGCTAACGCTGTTTTTCCGATTCCTTGTTCCAGTCTTGTTAATCTATTTTAAGGAGGTTTTATTTATCTCTGAGCATAATAAGACTAGTTGTTTCTTCTCGAGAAAGCAGCCCAGGTGTATTCTGGTCCTCCCCCCAGCCCCCGAAGCTCTTGGCCTGCCTTTCTACTAGAGCAGGCAGTGCACTGTGACAGCGAGGCTGCTCTGGCTAGAGGCAACTTCTTTGCTAGTCAATTTTTGTATAGTACATATAGTAAAGAATAACTTCAAACATAGGCGAATGATATAAATAGAAGGGAGAGATTTCATTGTTATCCGTAGCACACTACCTTTTCAGGTGGCTATTCCAGTTCCCTCTGGATCAATACAGAGATGAGACACAGCGAATTCTAGCACACCGAATGATGGCAGGGCACTAAAGCACATCTTCTTAGACAAAGCTCATGAAAGCCAGGTGCAGACTTTATCCCACTGCCTCCTGTCATAATTCTATCCAATTGCAGTCCCTCTCCACCATCATGTCAACCGCAGACATTATCAGTAGAGAAACTGGCCTGCCACTGTGACCTCATCTTCTAAGAGTATTTCTCGTGAGCCATATTTTCCAATCTTGTGGAGATCTATCAGTATCTTGTGACATTCAGCATGATATCTGGGCACTGAGAGTTCTCCCCATATGCAGTGTCAATAAATCAAGCTTCTGAAAGAAGGTGCCAATTGTGTTCATTCTTGAAAATAATTAACACCAGGGCATGAAGAAATGGTGCAGAGCAAGTAGAAGAAACTATGAGTATTATGCATTTGATTCAATTAATGCGCCGTTTCCTCCACTCTAGTTCAGTGGCTGCAAACATGAGGATAAGCGATGTGATATTTATGAGGAGATCATGACTTCTAAGTGGAAATAGGTGTTAGTCTGGTTACAAGAGTTGGGCTTCTCTTCTGCTTTATCAGCTTCAAGTTTTTTAAATAAATAAATAACAAAAAACTGGAGTCATGAGTTTCTCATATAATATCTGCCATTGGTGATCTATGGAGGTTTAAAGGACATTATGCTAAGTGAAATAAGCCAGGCCTGGGGGGGGGGAACTTCATGATATTATATGAGAAATCTAAAAAAATCTAAAAAAAAATACTTGGAAGTAGACAACAGACAGGTAGTTCTGAGAGGCAGGATATGGGGGAAATGGCAGGTTAAAGGGTATGAAGTCTCAATTATGTAAGATGTGTTAAGTCTAGATATTTAATGCAAAGTGTGATGACTGTAGGTGCCGTATTAAATACTGGAAATTTGCCAAGGGAGTAGATTTCAGGCGCTCTCATGACACACACAAAATGGTAACGATGTGAGGAAATGGAATGTTAACTAACTTACTCTAATAATCCGTTCACTCTGTGTGTGGATGTGTGTATGTGTATCATGATACATGTGTATCACGATATCACCTTAAAATTTTTAGTAATAAAATACAGTATTTTTAGTAATAAAATATTTTTCAAAATGTGGGGCCAGAAGAATGTCAAAAATTTCCAAGTCTTCCTTCCTTTCCTTTTCTCTCCATCCATCCCTTGCTCCCTCCTTCCCTTCCTTCCCTTTCTCCTTCCCTTTCCTTTCCCTTCTTCCTTCCTTCCTTCCTTCCTTCCTTCCTTCCTTCCTTCCTTCCTTCCTTCCTTCCTTTCCTTCCTTTCCTTCTTTCTTCCCATGGCCACAGTATAAAAAAGTGACAGAAGATTTCAAGAAATACAAGGAAAGGAAATATTCCAAAAGAGACCAATAAGACTCTTCAAAGAAGAAAACGTTGGCAACAGAAATTACAGTCTGTCCCACCTCACAGACATGAGAAGAGTTCTGTAAATTATCTGTATGCTTTGCCAAGAGACACAAAAAACTGAGCACAGCTAAGCTACTTTGGTTGAAGGGACCCAAAGAGAGGCGGGAGCCTGCTGTGCTGTCCCCTGGAACAGGGTGATAGCTGAGTGGGGGGGTGGGGTGGAGTATGAAATAAACTCTCTCTCTCATGGTGGCAGTTAAGCTAGCACCTCAGGGAAAAAACAAAGTAAGTTTTGACAGCCTTTGTGAACCGATCACCAAGCTGAAGTTAAAATTTGTCTTTCAATTAAAATTTTGTTTTAGCTCTGCTTGCCTTTCTAGCAGGGAGTTCTGGCGGAGAAGGTATTTGGGGATGCTACCCTGGCCACAGGAAATTGGAACATCATCTTGATCGACTTACTGGAAACTAGAGATTCTATACTTTTCTAGCATAGAGCCACTTTTTTACTCAGATCTCACTGTATGAGCCAGGCAAATTCATTTAGACAAAGTAGCATTCTCTCAAAGGCAGCATCCTGGATTGCACTCAGGCCATAGAAATAAGAAATATCTGATTCAGAAACAGTAGAGTTCACTCTTGAATTTAAAATTTTAATTTGAATGTTGCTCTCGCAATGAAGAAGTGCCCCAAATCTGACGTGTGAAAGCATATGGCAACGTCTCACACACAAGCTTTCAGTCTCTCACAGGCTGTGAGCATTCCTAACGATAAAAGTAACAATGTTTTGGTGTTTGGTTGCACCATTCCTCCACATGTATTATGCTATTAGATGTATTATTCTATAGACGTTCGCAACCACCCAGTGCATAGCACAGGGAACGGAATTACACTCCTCTTGCAGGTGCAGAAATTAAGACCTAGATTGGTTAACCAGCCAGGCCAACAATGCATCACGGTCAGTGACAGAGCCAGACGACAGACCCATATTGCAGCTGTCAGCTCCGATGCCCCAGTCACTCTACAGTGGCACCGTGACAGGGCTCTGTTGTTCAGTCATCCCCAGAGAGTAAATTTAAAATTCTCGAAAGCCCTAACACCATATGTGCTTATCTTTAGAAATAATATTAAACCAAGAGACTGGGGAAAGTTTGTCCTATAACACAGCTCAGTGCTAGGAATGGATGCACTGATAGTAGCTCTAAAGGCAAAAGGGAAGCAGAGGCCCTCACCTGAGCTGGGGAGAAAGCAGAATACTGGGGTCAGCCTGAGTTGAGAATGTCACCATCTGCACAGGTTCAACTGAAGACAGAAATAAGAGCCTCTGTGTTTCAGATTTTCTGGCATGTTGGTGAACGAATGGGATCATTAAAGAAACATCTAGATCTACCCTATTCTCAGTCCATGCCTTGTCCTCTCAGCTTCCTTCCAAATGTGAGCATGACATCTGTTCATGGTGCCATTACTTTGTCACTGTAAGTTCTTGCATCGGTAGGCCAAGGTCATTGAGGGTGCAGAGGTCAGTGTCCTTGTGCAAGAACACTAATGGTTGACTCTACTAATGTTCTTTTACTTCCTGCTCTTAGCTGTAATAATAATACATAGCTAAAGTTTTTAACAAATATTTATGGAGTATTTACTGTGTTCTTCACACTGTTCAGATGACATCGCATGTGTTTATTCATTTAATCCTCACAACAATAGTATGAGAGGTTCAGTTAATATGATTCCCATTTTATACATGGAGATGGATGGAGAACGTGAAGCCTGGAAAAATTAGCTTGCCCAAGGTTATAAGCTAGTGTTGGGAATACAGGATTCCAAAAACAGAAAGCCTGATCGCTAACTGACTTTAAGTTTGTTGTTAACAACAGAATGTATAAATCAATCCCCAGGTGTTAGTAGAGAACAAGTACAAGTGTCTCCAACCTTCTGGGACAGAAGAATTTCCCCAAGTAGGGCAGCTAGATTTCCTAATTGAAAATATAAGATTCCCTATTAAATTTGAACTTTAGGTAAACAAGAAATCATTTTTTTAGGATCAGTATGTCTTCTGCATACTTAGGACATACCGATCCTAAAAATAACATTGCTGTTTACCTGAAATTCATATATAATTGAGTATTCTGTATTTTATCTACCTGTCTATTTATTTAGGCACTCCCCCTCCCAGCCTGCTACTGCCCCCCCTGCTGCATGAATCACATTCTCCTTAAATGCTCTTAGAACTGGAGAGTTCTGACCATTCTTGCCAGATAAATTCTGCGTGATCTTTGTCAATCAATAAAGGCAAGGCCAACTAAATTAAACCCTCTGGGATTTCTTCACAGGCTTTCATAATGAAAACTGGGGATTTCGCAATACCTTCCCCAAGTCAGGTCCCTGAGAGATGGGGTATCCAGTGTTTATCCGCAAGCAAGGAAACACCCTAAGGGTAATGGTTTTAATAAAGTTCTCTCGGCTTCTTTCCCCATATACTATTTTCCCTAAAATGGGATTATTCATAAGCATGAATTTCAGTGTATCGAGACTCTTTTCCTCTTCATCAGTCTTCAGAACTAGCAGTCTTCAGAACTCAACTCAAGCCCAGTTCTCTCTCCCTTCTCTACAGAAATCGCTGTGAACTACTAGACTATGAGGGTCTTGGCAACTGGCCAAGAAACTGAGCATTCTTGGTCCTGTCCTTTCTGGAAACAGTCAATTCGGGCTTGCCTCTTCAAAGCCAGCTTGCTGTGATTTGTGAAATTTTCCAGGAAGTGAGCCACTTTATGTTCTTAGCCTCCAAGGAAGTTGATGGGTTTTGCATTCCACTCCCTGAAAGGTAAATTAACCATGACTTTTCCCACCCAGAGTTCTGACATGTTGGGTGTGGGCTTAGGCCATTTCCACCATGTGGGTAGGAATTCAGTTTAGCAAGACTGGTCTTTTACTGTGCACTGTTAGTAAATGCCCACCCAAGGTTCCCACAACAGGCACGTAGTCAGCACCAGGAATGGCTTAGGAAGAGGAAGTGAAGAATCACAGGGTCCTGATTGTGTAGAAGACTTAGACTGATGGTGGACTTTGTAGCCAGGTGATAGCAATTAGGGAAAGAGCATTCCCAAATATGTTCCTTGTGGAGCATTTGGCAGAAAGGTGGGCATCCAACCTTGTACACTTCTGGGGTTATTTTGCTATGGCCAGATGGCAGAGTGGGAACCAGGGATAGTGAGAGCTCTTACAATAATAGAGGGTCCAGGGTGTAGATAACTGGACGTGTCAACATCTGCAAGTTCGGAGACTTCATTCAGAAACTATATATTATTTTTCTTTCAGAAAGAAAAAGGCTATGCAATTGCAGAAGTGAAAAATTAGTTTTCTGTCACATCTAAAACCTTTCCAAGTTGGCTAATTAAATTATACCTTCCAACAGAGAACGCAAACACAATTTCAGGTTCTAATCTCTCAGTAATCAAGCATTCTATTATTAATGTCCTCTTCCTTTTTCTGGGCTTAATTGTTCATTGTACTACATGTGGCATTGATGAGCAGTAGGAAGAGTGTGTTCTGTTTTGTTGGCTTGTGAGAAAAGTGGCTATAAAAAGGCATTGAATCAGAAAGCAAGCTCTATCCAGCTGTGATACGGTGAGTGGGGGGGTCGAAGGAAGCAAAGCCAACCAGCTTGTTTGGTTTGAAATAACAGCATAAAGTTCCGTATTTGCCTGTGAAGCAACCATTCTTGATCAAACAGATCCCAGTCAACTGGGAGCTTTCAACAGCAACAATTTGCATAGAACTTCGCAATTTACAACACGCTTTTTTACAGGTATCGTTTTGGTTAGTCTGAACCATAAATCTGTGTGTTAACCATTTTAACAAGATTTTGCATATGAAAAATCTGATGCTTAGCAAGATTCAGTGACTTTTGTGAGATCACACAGCTAGTGTGATGAAGATAGTGTTTGAACACAGACATTGCAATTTCTAACTTTGTCCTATTTCCATTATATCACACAATCTCCCAACAACTATGACTCAGTTGCATGTAATTCACCAAACATGGACTGGGACAATACCGTGTTCTATAAGCCAAGCTATGCACTAAGAGAGAATTAAAAAAAATTCCTGGTAGAGGCAGACAACTCTAACAAGGCACATGTTTGACTCTGATGTGTTTTATTACAGATACAAGACACTGAAGAGTCAAGAAGGAAAAAGGCAGTCAGCCAGTAAAAATCTTCAAAGAGGAGAAAGTAATTCAGTTGGCTTTTGACAGGTAAACCAGTCCTGCCACTCCTGAAAAGGGGAAGGCAATGGAGACAACATTTAGTAGAGGGATAGGGTGAGAAATAGTGTGTTGGGGAAAAGTGAGTTAACACAGTTGTTGAGATCGCAAAGTACAAGAGAATGGTTGAAACACAAGATTAGGCTCTGTGTGAAGGAATTTAACTTCGTTGTGGAAACAACAAAAACTTTGGATTTGTCCAGAAATATCACTAACATAAGTGGTTTTCAAATTCACATTTTTTTTTCTCTCCATCTAAGGAGAGGAGAGCCAGCAAACACAAGCACCTGTTATCGCGGGTAACTGGGAGTGGGACGGCGGGACAGCAGGGTGCATTTGTACACAGTCTCTGCAGCAAGTGCACATTCACTTTGCCAAGTACCTAGCCATTACTTCCCATTCTGGATAGATTTCCTTTCCAAGGGTGAACCAGAGAATGTCTATGAGTCCCTCCAACTTCAAGGTTCTATTCTGTATTTCCATAACCTGGGTTGGCTTTTTAGAAGACAAAGTTAATTCATACACTTGGCTTCCAGCCACAGAATAACTTCTTAGAGCCCACTGAGTTGCACTTGGAGGAAGAAAGGCATGAGGCAGATCTATGTGTCTGCAAGGAAACTATCTGTCCTGAGATATCCCATTAATGATGCTTCCATTTGTATAGGTGCTACCTGAAGGACAGGCCTTCCTGGGCCATCTGTGCTCCTCTCTCTTTTAATGACTTGCCTAGGACATTGAAGAGGGCTTCCCATTTTCATGATTGGGGGCAGATGGTCCAGCTAATGGAGAACAGCATCTTTTTCCAGACTTTCCTTACCAGTCTCCTGTTCCTATTCTCATTTTTTCCCCTTGGCTCAGGTGAGATCTGAAGCTCTGATCTACATATAAGTATTTCAAATATTAGGTGTCACAGGGAAACCCAGAAGATGGCTAAGAGCTAGAAACCTAGGGCTTCCAGGCTGCTGTAATTTTTCCCTCTGGTTAGGATAGACTCCATAATTTCTGGCCTTTGCTAATGGCTTGGTTTTTAATTACATGTTTGTTTATTTCACCTGTGCATCTGGCACTCTCCGAAGTGTTGTGGGAGATCATAGACCATGGGAGAGCACCCAGTAGTGGTTAAATACAGACGTTCTGGATCAGGACTCTCTTTAAATAGTAACTCCCTGTGTGATTTTGGGAAGGACCCTCAACCTTGCTCTATGTCAGTTTTCTCATCTGTAAAATGAAGTTGGTAAGCTTGGTAGCTTTCCAAAGGGTTCTCATGACTATTAAGTAAATTAAGATATTGGTAAATAGCTCAGAACAGTATTGGTCATAGAATTAAAAGCTTTATACATTTTAGGCACTGTTTATCATTATTATTCTATAATTATATATTTACATATATATGATATATATACACACATATACATATAATTATTTAATATGTGCCTTCTTATAGAAGAGCTGGTCATGAACACCAACAACTGGAATACAAGGTAGGATATGGCAAATGTGAATGTATATATCAAGTAAGTGAAGTAATGTGAGAATTAAGATAGTTTGATGGAAGGAAATCAGAGAAGAGTTTACAAAAGTAGGTGTATTTGAATAACTGTTGGATGGATTTATGTTCTAGTACCATTAATTTAAAAGTTTGAGGATTCCTTTTCTCTGATATCCTGCTGTTCTGTAGTATTCTTCCCCTGGATCATCAAATTTTCAGACCATATGGTATTATTTGGGGACTCTGTTACTGTAGAAATCAGGCACCTGATGAATTCGCCAGGTCATTCTTTTGTAATAGATGAAAATCAGAGTATTTTAATTATTTCCGTTATACATGTTGTACTAAAATGTGAACACACCTTGAAGAGACTAGCACTTGTTTTTTATTAACATGTAATATATTTGCTTCCGGGGTACAGGTCTGTGAATCATCAGGCTTACACAATCCACAGCCCCTCACCATAGCACGTACCCTCCCCAGGGTCCATAAGCCAGATACGCCATCCCTCCCACCGCACCCCCAGCGACCCTCCGTTTGGTTCCTGAGATTAAGAGTCTCTTATGAGACCAGCATTTTTGTCTTTCTTTCTGAAAGATGATATATTTTCACATATGTTTTCTTGAAAAGAGTATTCGTTATCTTTTTCATGCTTTTTACAAGTCCCTCATATTACTGCAAGTACAGTAATACAAGAATTTCATCCAAACGTATCCTGTCTTCTGATTTTTATCCCTGTTATGGAAACTAAAAATTCAAATCGTGCCCATGTTAGCTCTAACTAAAAATTTCATCATCCTTTCTCAGCCCACAGTCCATTTATTGCTAAGCCCTAGTCACAAAACTGTCTTCTTCTCCATCCTTCCTGATGCTGCTGGGTGCAGACCTCTTTACCACTCATCTCAATAATTTTAAGAATTTTCTAAACGGCCACCCAGCCCATTTTTCATACTGGTGTTATCTTTATAGTAATCATTATCTGACTCTCAAATCCTTTGGAAACTCTCTGTCTTCTAGATAGCTCCAGAACTGCTTAGCCTGGTACCCACGACCCCTTTCCACTACAACTTTTCTCACCAGCTACACTTCCTCCCCTGGCAACCTACACACCCTGTGTTCCAACCACATGGGGGATCTCATGTTTTCCAAAAGCACTGTATTTCAAACCACGTTCATGTGGAATATTCTTCCCTTATCTGCCTGGAAAGTTCCTCTTAATCTTTTAATACACATCTCAACTATCATTTCATCAGTGTAAATTTTCTGAGATGCCCCCAAACATGTAGTTGCTATTTACTCTGAGCTCATACAACACTTTAACATGTACTGCCCTGTTGTACTTAATATGTTGTGTTATTTTAATTTGCCTATCTTTAATTATGAGCAAGACAAGCTTACTCCTTTTTCAAATTTTTATTCAAATTCTAATTTAAATTAGATTGCAGAGCCTGACAGGGGTCTCGATCTCATAAGCCTGAGATCATGACCTGAACCAAAATCAGGAGTCGGATGCTTAACCGACTGAGGCACCCAGGTGCCCCCGCCAATATTCTACCTTTAATGGTGATCACTATTTTGTGGCTTTGTTCATAGCTATATTATACTAGGGTATACTCTAAATACTATAATTTAATGTTGTTCATTTTATCTCTATGTCAAAAGGATTTTTCTTTCCTCTTTAAAATCTAGTAAATTAGGAGACTATGTCCCGGTGATGATTCTTCTAGGTTGATATTTTCAGGTTCACGGTGTACTCCATCATGGTAAATATGGGGAAAAAGAGAGTTTTTACTTGTCCCTTTTCTTATTGCATTGGATAAGACCTGAAATATAATGTTAAATAGAAGTGACGGGTGAGTTCTTGTTTTGCTCTTATTCTTTAATAGAAAGTATTTGGCTTATCATTAAGAATGGTTATAGTTGTAGGTTTTTTTAGGTGCCCTATGTCAGGTTGAGAAAGATTTCTTCCATTCTTATTTGGCTGAGAGTTTGTGTCAAAAGTGGATGTTGGAATGTATCAAATGGGGCTCTTTTTCTTTATTTACTGAGATGATTACATAATTTTGGATCGGGTGCTGGTCATTGTGAATTTTTATGCTTTTGGATTTTGAGAGTGTCTAGATTCTGTTGTCTTACTTTAAAGAGAATTAAATTTTGTTTTGGCAGGCAGCTGATTTACTGAATGGTCAACTTCATCCTTTCAAAACTTGATTTTAAGCTTTTCTAAGGTGGTCCATCAGAGAGCTAGTTTGTTTTAACTTTAAAGTGTAAGAAGATATGATTTTCCCAGGATCCGTCACGAATGATGCTGGCATTCAGCATCACTTTCTAGTCTGGGAGGTTGAAGTTAAATATCTCTCAGCCCTGTGTGAGCTTCAGTTTTGCTCAGCTTATTGCTTTCATGAGTCTAACCATAAACAAACTAAGCTGAGTATTCAGCCAGAGACTCCAGGGAATCCCATTGGTAGTCTCTGGAGCTTTTATTTCCTGCATGTTTTCTCCTCCCTCATACTCTACCCTGAAAATCACATCCATACCTCAGTCTTCACTGAAATCTGATTCTTTGGTTACTCAGCTCAGCATAACTGCTTAGTTTTCTTCTCCATGTGCCATGTAGTGATCAGTTCTGTACAGACCCATCGACTGTATTTTCCTGTGAGAGCATTCCTCCCAACTTCTAGAAATGGACCCCTCCATGTCATCCTCACACCCATTTCCTGGTGCAGACTTTATCAGGCCTTCTAAGTGGTCTTTTCACTTCTAATCTAGGTATCCTCAAATTAATTCTCCACATGAGTAATTGATCTAAAATACAAAGACAGGGGTGCCCGGGTGGCTCAGTTAAGCATCTGCCTACAGCTCAGGTCGTGATCTCAGGGTCCTGGGATTGAGCCCCACATTGCACTCTCTGCTCAGCGGGGAGTCTGCTTCTTCCTCTCCCTCTGCCTCGGTGCTCTCTCTCTCAAATAAATAAATAAAACCTTTTAAAAAATAAAATACAAATATAAATCTAACCCTTTTACTGTTCTCTATAAAAATCCTTCAGGTGTTCCTTATTGCCTTAATAATAAAGTATATTACATGCTAAAAAGCCTCCTACCTCTCAGCTTCTCCTACCTCTTAGCACTTTCGGCCTTGCATTTTATACTGGGAAGTGCTGGAGCTCCTTCTCATTTCCTGTGCACAACATGCTTTTTCACACTTTATGTATTTCTCAAGCTGTTTCTTCTGCCTGGTGTGCCCCAGTCCTTCCTCTTTACCTGGCCAACATACTTTACAATTACAGCACAGACATGATCTCTTCCAGGAACATTCTCTGGACACCCAGCCCAAAGAGTTGATCTTCCACAGTGCTACTGCCACACCCTATGATTACCTCTATGTCTGCAATCAGGACATTCTCTTCTATGCTAATTGTTACTTGGCAGTATTTTTCCTCTGGATTGTGTAATCTTGCCAAGAGCTACTTTGTAAATGTAAAGCCTATGGCAGTGTCAGATTGTGTTCTCAGTAGTGGTTATGAAGCTGTACTATGAGAAACAATGTCTTTGTGTGTATCATGAGACATAGATATGTCTACCTATGACATAGACATAGACATAGATATGTCTATGAACATTAGAAATGTAAGAAAACTAAGGATCATTAAGTATAACCCTCTTATTTTATAAATGGGGAATTTGAGGCACGTAATAAATCCTGGACTGGAACCAAAATATCCTGGTTCTTAGTCTGGTAATATTTCTGGGAATATCATTCTCAGTATGATAGGAAGCTATAAAAATATTTTCTTCTTAAATTATTTACTTTAAAATGTTATGCCCTCACAGTAAGTGTCAAAGTGGTCATCGGATTGGATTTGTGCATCCCTTAAATTACATTCACTTATATTTGTGACATTCTATTTTATTCTATATTTTTAAACCCTCCAAATTACAATTTTGTCCTGAAACTATTGCTTTGGTCATCGACCAATCCAATAAGGTGTTGGCTTTTCTTAAGATGATATTCTGTTTGGCAAAGTGGGATGGCTTTTGTATCCTGCACTTCTTACGAGTATTGAGGAGACTGTTTGCCAGGCAACATATTTATGCTTTTTTCCAGGAAAGACTGAGTTTCAATGGGAATGTTTCCATTTATCTTTTTGAAGAAATCATTTATCATCATGGGTTGATCTAGGTTAGGAGTTAGGATTGGGAGTATCTAGTCAGAGGAAAGAGAATCCTAAGAAAATAAATAAATAAAATTTTCTTTATACTGAACATGGTAAGTGTGGAATTTCAGCTTTGACTTTAAAAGCACTGTTGAAAGGTTTTTGAGAATCCATCTGAGAAAATGGTACTTCTAAACAAGTCTGAGCTCTTCTAAGCTCTGTACTATGATAACAGTTCAGCTGTTAATGAAGCAACGTATCCTCATTTTATTAATATAACTTCTGGGAAAAAAAACCACCCCAATGAGTTATGATTCAACATTTTATCCTCTAGTTTTATTGAGGCTTTGATATCAGAAATGGGTGTACAAAAGAGTCTTCTACCATCTACCACCAAACGGCTATGGCATTGCCTGTGTTTGTATCTGCAAGCTCACAGGAAGTACTTCGTAGAACTTGAGTTGGGGGGGAGGTATATATACTTTTCTGGTAAACTGATAGGTGATGTTTTGAAACTAAACGTGATTCAGATAATATTTACATCTTCTTGTTCTGGAGTCGCTGGTTTCGAGCACTAGAAACCAAATCTGACTCCCTAAGCAAATGACACAGACTGGCAGCTTATGGTGAGCATACCCCGACTGTATCAGAGGCAGAAACCAGTGCCTACTGGGAGGGTTGGAAGCAAAACAACAGTAGTCAGCAAGTCTGATCAGGACACCGACTGTGGGAGAAATATATTCTAATATTTGTTTGGATTTGGGACTTGCATACTGAATTCAGACATTCCAGGAGGAATGTTTCATTGGCTGACTTTAATCCCTAGACCTCGCCCCAGTGTCCAGGGCAGGAAGAAGAAGCATTTGGCCCGCAGGCTTACCTAATGAAATCTTGGCACATGGATTCACCTTCCACTGAGATACCACATGAGAAGGGAGGGGTGATTCTGGGAACTATTAAGAAGGAGAAGTAGGTATTGAGGTATCAAAATATGACAAGCTCTGTCTTCTACTTGCTGGCAAGAGAAAAAAAGAAAATGTTCTTTGTCTCATAGAGCTTACAGTCCTATCAGAAATATAAACAGACAAACAAAAAAAGTTTGAGGGGAAAAGATCTCAGATGAAGTGAGAGAAGTCCTGGGTGTAGGAGAAGCGGTCCTGACACTGTCAGTGAGAACCCTGTTGTCTGTCTTCCGTCCTGGCTTGCAGGAGGGTGAAGGGGAAACCCTATGTCAGCTCTGCTCTTTGTTCTGGCTGCTTCCCTCTACTGTCCTCATCTCTCTACTTTCTCACTTGCTGCATTAACGACCCTTCATTTGTGTGCACGCAATTCCGATTCACATGCATTAGGATAGAAACAGAAATAAAATCTCATTGAGTGAACATACCCACTGCCGACCAGGCCTGGAAATGCGGTAGAATTCTAAGGCCAATGTTGTTATTCAGAACTTATATATGAGAAAAGAGTTGGGATGTTGAGTGAGTTGTTCAGCACTAGTGAATGTCAAAACTTGGTTTCTAACATATTTATATGAGTCCAAAAAACCAAATTCTTAAGAAGGAGAACTACATGTTATAAAATAATAGATACATAAATATATAGCAAATATTTTCTGATGTCAGTAAAGGATCCAGGTAAAGAATAAATGTGTTCAAGGTTATGGTGACACACTTGTGGCCTCTGAGACATTTCTCCATGAGCTGTGATGGAGATATAAGAGCCTGGATGGGAACTGAGAAGACAGGGACCCCAGTGCCAGCATTCCTGTTTTCCATCTCATCTTTGTGACCACAGAGAAGTCACCTAAAATTACTTGAACATTCGGTTCTCATCTATAACATAAAATAATAATATCTCTCTCACCGAGGTGGTTGTAAAATTTAAAGACAATACCCGTGAAATTATTTTATTAATTTTGGGTGTTCAGAAATGTGCTTATGTTTACTGTCTTAATGATGCCACAGGGAGTACTCATGTGTATTATAAATTTTCCAAGTGTTTCTTCCTGTTTTTCACAGTTTAGAACTGTGATTGTTTAGTTCAGTGACTTAGCAAAGAAAATAATTCTCCTTGAAATATAGAAATCATTTCACAGCTCCACTTCAATGCTACTGGGGTTTTCTCTCCAGGCTGTGAAGTTTTGCACCATTTCTTCTGTAATTCACTGCTGACTTGGACAGCAGGCCTATTTTTCAGTGGGAGTTAACAAGTGCCTCGCCCAGAGAAGCATTTACTGGAAGGGGAATCATGTCTCTCACATTACTCTCCTTGGTAATCTTTTCAGTTAGCTTTGTCTCAACATTTGTGGATGGTTCTGGGTGCTCTGGGACTATTTCCATTCGTACTTTTGGAAAGATGATTTAAATGCTCTATTTTCAAAACTATAGTTACTGTGGGATTTCTCTGCAGGGACGGAACCTTAGTGAGAAAGAATTCTGTGATTCATGTGCTTGCAGAGTGCATTCATGGAGCTATGAGGCTATAAATCATCTTGAGAAAGAACAGAAGGATTTCTGTTCACCAAGAAATCCGGCCTCAGTGAGAATCAAGCTTGAATCAGGCTCGCTCTGTCTCTGTCTCTGTCTCTGTCTCTCTCTCTCTGTCTGTCTTTGTCTCTCAATATGTCTTCTTCCCTTCCTCCATGCACCCCTTTCTCTCTTCCTTCCTCTTAATAGTTAGGTACAGATATGTTCATTTTGAGACTTGTCTAAATTCATTCAGGTTTCCATCATTCTCTGGGGCCTCCAGTCTCACCATATCTCCTGAAGCCATTTGTCCTCAGTCCTACATTTAGAGGTACTGAAACAGAAAACCAAGTACCTCAACACTTGCCCGAGATTAAAATTATGTACTCACTGCTGAGACTCACCCCAGCAGGAAACTGGGAGGGGTGGCTCCTATAACAACGAAAGAGAAAGTTTTCGTGAACATTGTGTGGGCTCAGTCCCCGTGCCCACACTTATTAGCTATTTCACTTTGATTGAGATAGTTAATTTCTGTGAGCCTCCATTTTTTTAATCTTTAAATGGGAGGAAGTAATAATTGCCGGGGATTTTGTGAGCATAAAACAATGGAGAGTGAATTGGACAGTTAATAGACTAATAGGGGAGGAATGAGTGTTTGAAGTTAACTTCCTGAACTAGTAGGCACTAGATCTGGATCTATCCATAGATAAATTACCTTTGCACAGGATGCTTTTTGTGACCTTTTCTGCTTCACACTTTGTTGAAGTGTTGACAATGAATTCTCCAACCCTGGTATAAAAGAGTCACAGGCAATAACTGGCTATTTTTCCTCAGCTCCCAGAAACCTTTCATGCCTATGTGGAAAAATAAGGGTTCTTTCTTGATTCTTCTGGGCACATGTCAACAGATCAAACCACACTGTTTGTGTCTCTTTGTTGCATTTCAACACCATGTGGACAGATCAGTCAGATCTCATATTAATAGGGCAAATTGTACCAAGGATCTAATGTTCTTTTTTTTTTTTTTTTAAAGATTTTATTTATTTATTTGACACAGAGAGAGAGATTACAAGTAGGCAGAGAAGTAGGCAGAGAGACAGGGAGAGGAGGAAGCAGGCTCCCCGCTGAGCAGAGAGCCTGATGCGGGCCTCGATCCCAGGACCCTGAGATCATGACCTGAGCCGAAGGCAGCGGCTTTAACCCACTGAGCCACCCAGGCGCCCGGATCTAATGTTCTTAATCAAAGGGTACAATCTCCCAGCAGTTCCTTTGAATCTCCCCTACGTGACTCTTGCTCAGGTAATTTCTTCCACCTTGAAGGCAGTTCTACAAATATTAGATTATTAACAAGTGAAATGTAGAAATAATAATAGTGTGGAAGGGAAAACATTTTTCCTTCCCTCCTTCCTTCCTCTTTTCCTTCCTCTCCCTCCCTTATTCTTTCCTTTTCTTCCTCTGTCCCCCCCTCCTTCCTTCCTTCCTTCCTTCACTTCCTTCTTCCTTCCTTCATCTACAGAGGTTGCTAAAAATCCAATCAGAGCTTTGGGCCATTTCATGGAAGTAAAGGAGAAAAAAATGAAATTTGGCCCACCAAAAGGAAGATGTTGTTTAGGTACCCTAGGCTTTCGGGTAGGACTCTTGATGGAGTTAAGATGGTAAGAGTTAGGAATTTAGAAGTGAGAATGAGCTATGAGTAAAACAGCCCCACAAAAATTAAAGCCCAACTTTAAAGCTCATTTGCTGATTATGTTGAGGTGATCTACTGCCCAAATAACCTATGAGAAGCAAGAATAAATCCTTTCTAGAGAACAAATAGTATCATTGAGAGCTTTAAATTATTTCTATATGTTTCATACACAATATCCAGCCTATAATAAAAAATTAGCTGTGTATGCAGAAGGATAAGAATTTATCAAAAATCAAGAGGAAAACAGATAATGGTCAACAGACAACAGATATTCCAGATATTTGAGCCATCAGGAAATAAATGTAATAAAAAATATAATAAAAATATGTTAATATGTTAAAAAAAACTGGGGTGCCTGGTTGGCTCAGTCAGCTAAGCGTCTGCCTTCAGCTCAGGTCATGATCCCGGGGTCCTGGGATGGAGCCCCGCATCAGGCTCCTTGCTCAGCAGGGAGTCTGCTTCTCCTTCTCCCTCTGTATCTTCCCCTGCCTGTGCTCTCTCTCTGTCAGATAAATAAAATCTTTTAAAAAATATTCAAAAACTAAAGATAAATGGAAAATTTCAGCAGCTAAGTAGAAAATATAAAAAATTAAATGTAAAATACAATATTTGAAGCATTTGATAGAACAAAAATAACAGCACAGTAGATAAACTGAAAAGGCATTCAAAGCAATAAACATCAAGTTGGATACAGTAAAAACTTGAAAAATAAAGACAGAAAAGCTTAAAAGCAACCAAAGGTGGGTGTGGGTTGCGGGGTGTCACCCTCAAAGGAACAACATTAAGGTTCGTAACTAACTTCACAGTAGAAATAATGAAAACCAGAAGTCAATGGAAGGAATCTTCAAAGTGTCTAAAGAAAACAGTTGCAAATCTAGAATTGTGTGGCCTCCCAAAAGGAAGAGAAATAAACACTTTCCAGACAGAGGCACAGGGGAGTCATCATCAGCAGGCACATACTGGAGGAAGTATTAGTGGGTGTCCTTCTGGCAAAGTACGAGAAAAAAGAAAACAGAGTAAAGAGCATTCAACTATCAAATCAATAGAGATGGAAATGGAATAATAAAAATAGTCAATCCCTTCAAAAGAAGTTATAAAGGAGAAAAAAGGAGTATAAAGAATATCATAGGGCGCCTGGGTGGCTCAGTGGTTAAAGCCGCTGCCTTCGGCTCAGGTCATGATCCCAGGGTCCTGGGATCGAGGCCCACATCGGGCTCTCTGCTCGGTAGGGAGCCTGCTTCCTCCTCTCTCCTCTCTCTCTGCCTGCTTGTGATCTCTCTCTCTGTGTCAAATGAATAAATAAAATCTTTAAAAAAAAAAAAAAGAATATCATAAAAATATGGAATATTATATATAAAACGCATTATAATATATAAGGAATAAATGGAAAAGTTAGATCATAGGTATAAATCCAGCATGCCTGTATTATAGTAAATGAAAATGGACTAAATATTTCAATTAAAGTTCAGTGCTGTAAGATTGAATTTCAAAGACCAGAACCTGCTATTGTTGCTTACATGAAACACAGTTTAAATGAAAGGATACCAAAAAAAAAAAAGAAAGAAAGAAAGAAAGAAAGAAAGAAGAAAGAAAGAAGAAAGAAAAAGAAAGTAAAAAGAAATCATTCAAACATCAACTAAATCAATCTAGCATAGCTACAGTATTACCAGACAAATTATGCTTTCATGCAAGAAGCATTAAAGATAAAGATGTTTCATAATAATAAAAGGACCAATCCACCAGGAAATATAAAACTTAGAAACGTGTGTGCAAATAGTAACATGGTCTAAAATATGAACAAAATTAAGTTTGACAGAACTAGAAGAAAAAGTAGTCTCAAAAATAATGATAAATTTTTTTTAGAAAAGTTTATTTCTTTATTGAAGAGAGAGAGAGAGATCACAAGTTGGGGGAGGGGGACAGAAGGAGAAGCAGACCCCCTGCTAAGCAGAGACCTTGATGTAGGGCTTGATCCCAGGACCCTGAGATCATGACCTGAGTCAAAGGCAGAAGCTTAACTGACTAAGCCACCCAGGTGCCCCTCAAAAGTAATGTTTCAATGGCATACTGTGGTAAAACTTTAAAATGCCCAAACCAAAGAGAACATGTATTTTAAAAAGCCAGAACATAAAGATAGATGACCTGTAGAATACCAATTAAACTGACACATGACTATTAATCAAGAATAACAGTGGAAACCAGAAAATGGAGGAATAATACTTGCAAAGAGCTGAGAGAAAATAATTGCCAGCCTAAGATTCTATATCCAAAAAATAATCTTTCAAAAACAGAGAGAAAATAAAGACATCATTAGATAAGGAAAGGCAAGGGAGTGCCTCACCAGAGAATTTCATAAAAGGAAATTTCTAAAGGATGTACCTTGGAGATAGAAAAAATATCCCAGAAGGAAGTTCTGAGATACAAGGAGTATGAGCAAAGAAATTGGTAAATAGGTAGGTTAACATACTGAATGCTGTCATTTTCAATAATGCTAGCAACATTACTATTAGTATATAATAATAATAGCCACATTGGGGCGCCCGGGTGGTGCAGTCAGTTAAGAATTCAACTCTTGATTTCAGCTCCGGCCGTGACCTCAGGGTCATGAGATCCAACCCTGCATCCAGCTCCACACTCAGTGTGGAGTCCTCCTGAGATTCTCTCTTCCTCCCTCTGCTCTTCCCGCCACACACTTTCTCTCAAATAAATCTAAATTCTTGAGAGAATGCAGTGAAAATCCTGATATTCTTATATTGTTCAGCATCCAGGGGAGATATAAGATCTTCATTTATACACTGTTTTAAGAGAAACACATTGGATTCTTCAGCGGGCATGCTACTAACCTGGGTTCCCTTTAGTTCACTTGGAGAAAACTGGCTCAACGCAGGGGAATCCACTGGTGGAATTAGTTGCGATGAAGAAAATGGACAAGGGAAAAAGTCCTCCAAGAGCTTCCTTTTGTCGCGATGTGCACTCAGCTGGCCTTCTGAGCTCACTGACAACAATGTCTACCACGGTGGTCTGACACAGCTCAGTCATTGCTCCAACCCTAATGGCCAGACTTCATAAAATGTCCCAAGAGAGCCTTTAATTTTTTTCAAATATCTAAACTCAGATCTCCCCTGGTATCCCCCTGGCAGAACAAGTCGATTACGGGAGAATGTTTCCATGGCTTTCAAAATGTGCTTCTAATTTACTAGTTGTTCCATGTCTGTAGACGAATTCAAAAGTGATGTCCCTTGCGAGTGATTACCTGGTTGGAGGGCCATATATAGGGCAGGGAAAGAGGGGGGTGTCTCTCAGGTGTGCCAAAAAGGTTTAAACTGCATGAAGAAAGGGAGAATTCCAATTTTTTTTTTTAAGTGATGAAACCACTCTCTACTAGGTGATAAAATAGAAAGGTACTCATCCATGAAATAGAAATAGCTAAAGTCTGCTGCTTCTGACATTTCATTTCTGTTTCTGGAGATAAATATTCATTACCACAAAATCACCAACTAGGGGGTGGGCCTGGCATTTTAAGATTTGGAGAGTAACTTAACCTCGTCACAGATAACTCAAATGAGACACACCTTTTTCTGCACACTTCTTCCTCAGGCCAGAATCTACCTTCTAGCTTCCAAATGTAGAGGTCAATAAAGAAATAGTCTTAGAATTTCTTAGAAACTGTAGAAAGAGTCAGGCTGATGCATTTAGTGTTAGGGTGTGCCCAAAGTCAAATCCTCATAACCGACTCTAACCTAGACTACTGCAGGCTCTAGGTGTTCCTGGCCACCAGGCTCTCCCTCCCCAGGTTTCCCTAATCCCCACACCATATTCAACCCAAATCAGGTATCAGCTGAGCTTCCCAATCTAACACATAACACCAAGTCCATATCTTCTGCTCTGGCCTTGACCTGGATCATAAACCTGGCAACTGAGCTGCTATTTTATTCAATACCCACCTTGTACTTGTTTTCCCGGGGCCAGGGATTTTTCTTGATTAATTTGCCTCAGAGAATAGCTTATACCATGGCCCCATTGTCCTTGTCCCCTCTTCCCCAAACCTGGAACTGAACGCTATTTGAGTTGGCTTGGACTTGAAATGCTAATTCAGAGGCTGGGCTCCTGCTGCCTGTAGACAGATCTACCTCTTGCCCTGTGTTCAAATTACGCTGCAAGTGGGTTTCTCTCATTTCTCCAGGTGACCTCTCAGTTTCACTGTTACCCTCAGCCCACCAGCAGCATCTGGAGACACTGAGTCCAGATGAGGCTTAGCAGTTATCGCTCCGCAGAGGAGTGAACTGGTATCCCCTCTACCACCAAAATCGGGGGCATTCTCAATAAAATCTCAGATGCTCGGCCTCCCTTCTCGATTCCACTGCAATAACTGGTTGGTGATCCCTAGATATAACTCCCAAGTAGATATCCCTATCCCAATTTCATAGGGTTTAAATGAGTTTTACTTCTATTTATTTTTATCGATTATTATTGATGTCAAGCCAATAATTGATTAAATTTTCAACCAAAGTTATATCGACTTTGGTCATAAGGAGATTTCAATTTTGAAAAATACATGTAAAATCTGATTATTTTCAGGTAAATATTTACTGAATATCATTTTGGCATTATGAGAGAGGTTATGTCCTTGGCCTAAATTTTACTCTCAGTTACGTTAGACACTACTGAGATACCTTTAACTGTTACTTCACAGGAAATTCCCAAAAATGTATGTCACACAGGCAGAAATGATTTTATGCAATTTGGTTTCTCTAAACAAAGTGAGATATCCATACAAACTTTCTGCTCCAATGACTTTACACTGAAGAGAGAACAGCGTTTTGACATAGACAGAAAGGAAACTGATTTTTGCCCAACATCTCTGCAATATGGTTATTAGTAATAAATTAAATACCTAAGGAAATGTGTTCCCAGCCTCCATCTGCTTCTCCTCATTAGGAGTAGTGTCAGAAATACTCAGAGGATTGTCACAGGGGAAGCTGCAGGGTCTTCACCCAGCTTGGATTCCCCTCACATCCACTCCCTGCCCAGCATCTCAGGTGCTGAGGAAAGGCAGGGGGAGCAAGACAAGGCTCTGGAGGAATTAGAGAGCTTTGGTTTCAGCACAGACTTATCTTTCTGCTGCAGCCACCCCGGTCCACTCTCCTGTGAGGACTGCCCCCCCCCACCCCAGTCTGGGCATTTGTGTTTTCCCCTAAGGCAAGCACAGAGTTAATGCTCATTCCAGGGAAGACTTTCCTGGTAATGACTGAGGAAAGAACAAGGAGCAGTAACAGAAAGGAAGAGAGAGGGAGGGAGGGAGGGAAGGAGGGAGGAGGGAGGGAGGAGGGAGGAAAGAAAGAGAGGCTCCTGGGTGGGAGAGAGGAAGAAGGAAGAAAGAGAGGGAGGGAGGAAGGAAGATAAGAAAAATAAAATAAACTTACTGATATCCTGATGTCTTTAAAATATTCAGCATTTTACATTGGTTATTGCTTATGCATATATATATATATATATATATATGTAGACACACACACACATATATATATATATTTTTTTTTTAGTCTGGAAAACTAGATGAAGATTCTCAAATATAGTATGTCGTAGAATCCTGAATTTCCCTGTATCTGGCAAATAATAGCATTTTTGTCTCTTCCCAACCTTTAGTCCCTTTTCTTTCTTTTCCACTCTAGGTGGTTATAACCTCTCAAACTGTGTTGAACAGCTGCAGTAAAAGTGGACATATAGTTTCCAGAGCTTTAATGGAAATGCTTCTAAAGTTTTTCCATCAAATATAATTTTTGTGTACATTTTTGCTGCAGAGCTTTTATCTGGTAATAGGAATATCTATTTTTGTTCAAATGAGAGCATTTTTAAAATACAAATTCATTTTTTTTAAACAAATTCTTTCTTTCTTTCTTTCTTTTTTTTATTTTTTTTTATTTTTTTTTTTAAAGATTTTATTTATTTTATTTGACACAGAGAGATTACAAGTAGGCAGAGAGGCAGGCAGAGAGAGAGGAGAGAGGAGGAAGCAGGCTCCCTGCCGAGCAGAGAGCCCGATGTGGGCCTCGATCCCAGGACCCTGGGATCATGACCTGAGCTGAAGGCAGCGGCTTTAACCCACTGAGCCACCCAGGCGCCCACTTTCTTTCTTTCTTGAAAGAGATAGAGCATGAGCAGGGGAGGAAGGACAGAGGGAGAGGAAGAGAGAGAATCCTAAGCAGTTTCCATGCCCAGCACAGAGCCTAACACAGGGCTTGATCACAACCCTAACATCACAACCTGAGCTGAAATCAGGAGTCAGACTCTTAACCAACTAAGCCACCCAGGCACACCCCAAAATATAAATTATTTCTGAAATAATTTTCCCATATATTGAAATAAGCAATTCTTTTGTTCTTTTTTTAAAAAGATATTCTGATACTGGATAATCTTTGCATTTCTGTGATACATTTGATCTTTCTGTCAACATATACACATTTTATATTCATATACTTACAAATGATTGGCTGATAATTTTCCTTCTTCCTATTGCCTTATCAGGTGTTAACAGAAAGCTTATATAAAACACTTACCTAGTCTCAGGCTGAAAAAAAGTATATAAGTGAGAGATTATTCCATGAAGATTCAATAACATTGCCTCATAAAACAGGCCTCATTGCTTTTAAGTGAGCGATATTTTTCTATTGTTTCCATTTATTCAGTGTTTACAGGTCAATCTGTATCATCTACTTCTTTTTAGGTCATCTCTGAGAACTTACAATGTTCAACAAAATTGTTAATTTTATCACTTATTCTTTTATAATTTTAAATCTCAAATTTATAACTTTATACACTAATTTTTAATTATTAATATTAATAATTGCTACTTTCTCTTTTTTCTAAATCAATTTTGACACACCTTTGTTTCCTACACATTGTATAATTCTACTTACATAAAATGTTCAGAATGGACAAGTCATAGAGATGGAAAGTAGAATAGTGGTTGCCTGGGGCCATTGGGGGGTATCAGGAATGAGAAATTGTTACTAATGGGTGTGAAGTTCTTTTGGGGGTGATTAAAATGAGATCATAGTGATGGATGCATAGCTCTGTGAAGACACTAAAAAAAACACTGAATTGTATACTTTAAGTGAGTGACTTTTGTCACATAAATGTGGATTGTATATCAATAATTAGCTATTTAAAAAGAGAACTTCTTGGGGTGCCTAGGTGGCTCAGTCAGGTAAGCATCTGACTCTCGGTTTCAGCTCAGGTCATGATCTCAGGGTCCTGAGACTGAGCCCCCACCTCAGGCTCTGCACTCAGCAGGGAACCTGCTTGAGAGTCTCTCTTTCTGCCCATCTCCCCTTATAGATAAACAAACAAACAAACAAACAAACAAATCTTTAAAAAAAAAAAGAGTTTCTTTAAGATATTGGTGGCTTTTTTGTCTCAGAGGCAGCAGCTGTCTTGAAGCTTATCAGGGAGGTATGGTGCTTCTCCCTGAGAAACTACCAAAAGCATGTCTTGGTTTCCCAGGGGCCACCAGGGATGAATGCCTTTGTTTTTCTGGAAGGTCTGTTTGAGGGGGTAGCTTCAGATTTCTGGGAGATACTGCTACACGTTTCTACTATCAGGTCTGACAATCTGACTTCCTTATGGGATAGATAAATGACAGATTCACTAAAGGAACTCTTGTGAGTTGTCACTGTGAATTAATGTGTAGACAGAAGCCAGAGTGCTCAGCCAAGACCAGGAATGGGCACTCATTATTAGTGGTGGGTTATGGATCCAATTTGTTGAAATTTATGTGAGGATTTATCTATACATATATTTGTGCACATGGGCAATATGAGAGGTAAAGCATGTGGATATATTTATGCAGGAATGTGATGACTTGTGGGGCGCTGATCTTGCTGCAAATGTGTAAATATTGAGAATATGAATAAATTTTAAGGCCCATTTAGGGAAAAGGGAAATCATTTACATATCAATCAACAACTCTTTTTTTTTTTTTAACCAGACATAACCATAACTTGCTCAAGTGCAGGGATAGGCTTTGTTACTGAATCTAAAATAGTTAATTTACAGACAGACTTTAGTCCTGGACAGGCATTGCCGTTGGCTTTTCGAAATCAGTGGAGCTGCAAATAAAATGCATGCTATTATTGAGTTTGTGCAGAACATGGGTAGTTTCTTTTTATTGGTGATTTAAGTTTATGGCTTTCACCAACCACACTTGCTGAATATGGAAGGAAGGGCTGGAACCTGAGTAATCCCATGCCTTCTCAATCCATCTGTCAGGGCCCTTGCTAGGGAGAGTCTACTTCATTGTGCCCCAAGAGCCAGGAGTGCCCTGATAGTGCATCCTGAGCATGAGAATCATCTTCCTGTAGAGATTGCACAGGACCAAGCAGCCTCCCTAGAGAGTTCAGCTACCGTGAGCAAAAACCTGGCAGCTGTTCTGCTCCTTCTTGGAGATTCGCTGTCCCCCTATTCCCATGAATACATAAGAACACCACCAATTAATTACTTTTGGTTGCATATTACTTCTGATTCTGGCTACACTCCATTATTAGATGGCAGAGAAGCTTCTTTTTATGCCAGTGCTTTTGAACGCACCTATTTCCAACCACCTCTGCTGTGCTAGGAATTTTATGCATGCAAAAAGTAGGTAATATTGGTTCATGGACTCAGAGAAGCATGAGAACCTAGAGTCAAAGGGGTGAAGTGTGGGAGGGTGGGTAAAAGAAGGAAGAGAGGGAGGAAGGGAAGCTGAGAGAGAAGGAGGGAAAATAACATTCATGTTCCAGACTGTTCTCAGTCTTCGCTTGCAATACAGCAACACCAGGCATCAGTAGAAATTTTGAATGAGCTCAGTCCTGTTTCCTTTCCAGAGGAATAACTGTAGTAAAACTTCCAAAATAACTCAGCATGATATCATTAACCTTAAAGATGTCAAGCGACTGGAGAAATCTCAAGGGCTGTGGTGTGAAAGAGTCCTCGGTTTGAATCCACGTTGTGCATCTTAAAAATTCAGTGCCGTTAGGCAAATTCTTTATTAATCTCCCAGGCTTGGATTCATTATCTGTAAGATGGGGATAATAATACTTACTGCACAGGATTAGAATTCAGAGTGATAACATAAATCGAGCAGTTAGAAAATATCAGGCATGTAGGTGCTCAGTAAAGCAACTCTGGTTGTTGAGAAGGCAAGACGTGCACCTACTGTGGAATAAGGGCATTCCTCCCGAATTCCAACTAAAATATGAACAAGAACAGAGAAAAGAAACTAAAGGTAATGACGGAGACTATTAGGATGGACTGACCGCCTAATGCCAGAAATGAGAGAGATTTCTACAAACTCTAATGGGTTTGAACTACACAGAGAAACATTGACCTGAGCTCCATTTTGTAAAATGGAGATTGCTGACAGAAAGACACTTTTACTTCTCCCATTACCCACCCCCAAATCCAAAGACCATCCAGTGTTTGAACCAGTCCAGAAGCTGAGTAGCTTTCCAGCTGCTGCTTAGGTGCTGATCCATGAGGGAGCACCATCTGCTGTCATTCGTACACCAGTACACAGCCACTCTCAGAGTACACCTCGAAGGGGGCTCGCTCTAGCACAGCCCATTCTAGGCTCTCCAAGGAAAACACCACACAGGATGGAAAGGGCCCACTGAGAATGATGATCCCTCATCCCACACAACGAGATCCAATAACTCAGAGGGCAGTGCACCAGGCACTGGGGAGGGGGAAGGCTACCAGCTCCAGACAGTATGGCACACCAGGCACATGCTGATGGGAGCTGAGCCCTGGAGGCCGAGGGACCACAGCCACCAAGAGCAGATGTGAGGGAAAGACTCAAACCGCATACAAGTGGGTGGAAGCAGCCGGAGTCCTTCCATTCCTCCCATTTGTTGACAAATACCATGGGTGACAGTTCTCTGAAACACTGGCTAAGAACAAATTGAACAGAAGAGGAAAGGAGAAGTCCAGGACAAAATTACTGCAATGCAGGGGAAAGAGAGACATCTGGAAAATTCCGAGAAAGACCTATGTCTGAATGTGATTTAATTCACATTTCAAAAGAAATTCAGAAAACTGAAAAAAAAAAAAGGAAAATAAAGAAGAAAAAATGGGGGAAAGGCCATGTAAAATAATACTATGAAAGAAAGAACAGGTTATAAGCACTATACAGATAGGTAGAACTCTTATTTATTTATTTATTTATTTATTATTAATTATTAATTAATTAATTAATTAATTTTTAGGCCAGTGCTTAGCACAATGCCAGGTACATAATCACCACATAATAAATATAAATGACATTCACTAAGTGTTTACTGCGTTTACCTCAGGGTGGTAACTTACCAGTGACATTCATTCCCTCCTTATTGTTTTACTGCATTTTCTACAATCTCTACAACCAGCATGATAAGCTTTTGAAATAAAGAGAAAATTTTTGCATGTAAATTATGTGACTTCCTCACTGCTCTTATCCCCTATAAACATAGATGCTGGATCGCCTCCCGGGGAAATCAGTCTAATAGAGCTGCGATAGGGGTGCTGGCACATCTTCCAGCACATCTGGTAAATCGGGCAGGAATAGCCCAGTGGAATGAAATTTCAAGAAAGAATGTAGATCCCTATGGAGAGAATCCGCCTGGAGGAAAGGAGAAATCTGCCATACTGAGCCAGGCTTAGGAACAGAGCCTGAGGATTAGAGGGAAGACATAGTCTAGCCTGATGGGTGTTGCCTGAGACATTCCAGCTGCTTGGAACAAAATGTGTGGCTGTGGAACCTGTCTGGGAGATCGTAAGACCCTAAATTCAGGCCATTGCCTTAGTAGTGACGGTAGCTGCGTTGGTGGCACCTGCCCGACCGGTGCTGACTGGCGAGGAAGCAACTGGTTAAAGTTGCTGCGTAGAGCAGTCAGCCAGAGATGAGACTAGTCCAAGACAGGGTCAGGACGATGGTCTGGAGGGGGAAGGTACTGGCAAATGAAGATGGACAGAGGGAAAACAGCCAACTCTAGCAGCAGCAGCAGTGGGATGTGAGTAGTGTCAAGAGGAAGAAATAGCAGCACAGAGGCAAATATAGGTACCACACAGCATCAAAGGCAATGGCCTTGATGGGGTGGGAAGGAGTGGACAAGCAATGGTAGCAACTTCCAGATGTTGAGGAAGCAGACTAACATAATTTTTGAGAGAATGTAACACCCCTGAGGTTTCCCTGGAGGGATTGGCATCCCACCATCAAACACGAAAGCCCACTGAGCTTATATGATGTTAAAATGACTCCAGGTCCACCCAGGGACAGGGGAGACTCCTGTATTTGTATCTGAGTTCCACAAGCAGTACAAAGTATTTGAAAGCTGCAGTGTCTCCCCACATGACTAATCACCCTGTCTCCTTAACCTATCATTCCGGACATCCAGGATTTGAAGCCAGTTGTGTCTCCACTGGTGTGGAATGTGATCTTCCCACTGGTGGGCTGTGATCACACTGCACTGTTCAGCCAGAAAGTCCCATACGTTCCAGAACTTGGTTCTAGTCAAGCCCCATATCAGGTTCTTGCTGCCCGGGAGATCTTTCCAGTTCCTTTATTACTTCAGCTTCCAAAGCTTAGTTCTTGCCCTCTCTGAGTTTGCAAATATTATGCAGAGATGTTCTAAGCCTTTTGGTTCTGAGGCCATCTATGAGGGTCCTGATGAACTGAAGCATATGGTATGGAAGAAAATCTCAGCTCTAGGCACCAGACACTCCCAGCTTTGCCACCCACTGGCTGTTGAGGATCCGATGCTGGCTAGTTCACTAGTTCCTAGTTTACATGGCACCTCCTCTGAACCCACCGTATTTGAAAGGGTAGAAGTAATATTTACCTTATGGTTTACCATGAAGAATAGATGCTGTAACACAGTGAGACCCAGAAAATAGAGGCTCTTTGTGCCCTGATGTATGTGGTCCAGAGACTCTGGCTGTCCCAGTTCTTGTTTGGACACCTCGAAGGTGGAGAGTATCCACATCGAAGCACACCTGCAACCCTTTGATTGTGTCTTCAGCTTCTACGACATCCAACTAGTCAAGATTTTGATAAAAAGTACATAGAGCACCTGCCACAATGCCTGGCTCTGTGTGTGTACTCAAGAAATGTTATTTCCCTACACTACACCTGAGCAAAGGATAACTTCTCCAATCATGTGCACCTGAAGCCCCGGGTGGTCAAGGAAGTACGAGGCATCACATCAAGAGTCAGTGAGGGATGGCGTCTTCTCTGGCCCTGCTCTAGGTGAGTAGGTGATTATACTTCCCTCCAGACCCCTCTCAAAGCCCCTTTCTGTTAGTCCCACCAGGGCAGTGACGTTTCTCCTGTGTTTGCGCAGCACATTCATTCTACCTTGTTTTGGGGTCTTTACATGGCCTTCTTATAATTTTCCCACATGCTACGATGAAATTTGAAAAGCATACAGAACATTTAGAATGATACAATGGTCATCTCTATCCCCTTCTACGTACTTAGGTTCCAGAGTTGCCAACTCCCCAGTAGCTCTGATCTTCAGTACTCACATCTGGACTCACTCAAGTGGGACCTGCTTTCTGGTTGTGAACACCTGTTGGTGCTCTGTGTTCTGTCACATGTGGGACCCTACCACAGATGTCTTTCTTCCATGTGCTCCCATGTGACCTCAGCTCTGGCATCGGCCCCTGAACCAGTCCACTCTCTCTAAAGTTTATCCCTCAACCTCTACATACATCGAAGTTTAGTATTTTCTATCACAGTCTTGCTTCAGCCATGGTCTAACTGAAGTTTTACTTATTCTCCTTTCTGTCTGTGTGATTCTTGGGGAGGAAGTGTGGACAGATTCTAATTTAGTGGCTTCCATCTTCTAGTTGCTTTCACTGATCACAATTTATTCTCATGCCTTGTCTCCATGACATTGAGGGAACCATAAATTTGATCTGTACAACTCCAAGGACATCTTTGTACCCTAAACATTGAAATTACAGAGGGGATGATTTTGGCTCTGTATCCTCGAAGTTGTGAGAGCTGACCAGTGATGGGGGGATGCATATTAGAAAATTATTGTAGTCCAAACTTATGCTTTATGTTGAAAGATAAAAAAATTCTCTTGTTCTCAAGGGCCTTACAACTTCTTAAGAAAGACAGTTACACATCAAGGAATATTTATTCCTCTATTCCTATTTGGACTCTTGATTTTGGCTTAGGTCATGATCTCAGGATTGTGGGACTGAGCCCCCCATTAAGCCCTGCCCCCAGTCGAGCCTTCCCTCCATCAACTCCCTTCATGTAATCCCCCCCAGTCAAGCCCCACATCAGGTTCTGCGCTCAGTTTCCAGTCTGCTCTTGTCTCTCCCTTCCTCCCCATTCCACTCGCACTCGTGTAAAGTTTCTCTCTCTCCTTAAAATAAAAAAATAAAATCTTTTTAAAAAATGAGATGAAGGATCACGTCCATTAGGATAGGAGTATATACTGGATATACTGGAGCCACAAAGGAGAGGGCCATCAAATCTACCAGCGGGATACAAGTATCAGATGGTACCATTGTTTGAATATTTCCAAATAAGATTTCTTTCCACCCAGTGAGCTACCTTTTTAGATTTTATTTTTATGGAAGTAATGCTTATACTTAAGACTCCTTCCCTGATGGGCCATTGTATTCTATTAGTTAGGAAATTTTCTCTAAACACAAGTCATAAATGCATGGGGAGAATATGAGATGTGAGTACATTAGGAGGCAGTTAGAGCACCTTATTTGTTCAAAAGAAGCTACTCACTTTTCAATCCTTGTCAAGCTATCCTTGTCTCAGGCTTTACGCTCACACACATGTTCTTCCCTGAACGGATGGCAGGGGGAATAATCACTTTATTAGGCATCCTGGAAGGAAGAAATGACCCCCACTCACCTGCCAGATGTCTGGGTTAGCCAACATGAACTTGGGTTATGAACTAGAAGGACTAGGGAGCCCTTTTCCTGCCATTAGAAATGTGAGGTAAAGGAGAAAGGTGATTAGATTCTTGAACCCACATTCAGATAAAGTTCACGTTAATGAGAAATACTGAAGTACATTTTTTAAAAATCATGACTCTCATATAAGTTTAGACCTAACATGTCAAAGATTTCACTTAACTCAGTTCATGAGGGAACCAATAGGATATTATAACCAGTTTAAAAGAGAATTCCAAGCCAAATAGATATGTATCTCCATTCCCCCAAGAAGGTGTTGGGATATCAGTTGTCCACTGGACAAACTGTATTTGCATATCTATGAGCGAATCAACTGTCAGTTGAGTTACCTATAAATTATAGCTCTCAGACAAAAAAAGCCACGAGGACTCCGTAAAATCAAGGAAGCCAGAAGATGTGCTAGACAATCTCCACTTTTGCATTAAGTTCACTCAGTAATCTTGTTGGTTCATTCCAAATTCTTTCACAGATTACCACCCTCGCACCCCCAGGGATTATTCCCAGACACCTTAAATCAGCTGTAGGCCACTGTCTTCATGGCTTAAGTCATCTCTGTCTCCTCGCCAGACTCACCAGCAACATATCCTTGCTCTTTCTACTCACTTTCAAGCTGCAGCTCTTCTCTCAATGTGACCTCAGAAATAAATCATACTTTTCTGTGTCCTCGTGCCCCACCTCTCCCCAGACCTCCAGACTCTCATCAACTTAGACCATTAACTATGTACGCATTCCAATTGATTACAGGCACGTGTGGCACAAGTTCACAGCAGACATAAATAAATACAGAGATTAATATGAGAACCATGTCTGGCATATAAAACTGCCCCCTCTAATATCTGTGGTTATCTTTATGTGCAGTCCCTTGGACTAGAAGTCTTATGCAGAGTATTTAGTGTTTTCTTGTCTATGCTCCAAGAGTACTTAATTTGTTTTAGGTTTGTTCCAGCTTTGGTTCTGTAGACGCATGTCTTCCTGCACTGTGAAAGGCGCTCCTTCAAACAAGGGTCACGTTTTTATCATCTTCGTGCTTCTCCCATCCTCACTCAATTATGAGTGAAAGGTCAGACAACTCAATTGAATTATAAAAGAATTGCTTGTACACCATCAAATAAGAGAGTTTAACCGAAATAAACTGCTATTATAGTGACAGCCAGAGTAGAAGCTGAGCTGAGCTGAAGGCGGGAACAAACAAAAGATCAGGGTTCAAGGATCCCTGAAATGTCAGAGAGTCTCAGGGAACAAATAATTTTTAACCCATTCAGTGGTTCTCCCGTTTGCAACAGGACAAGGTCATCTCATGACCACAGGGCCTCCCACCATGGGGCCACCTGTGCGCCTCCATGATCTTGGTTCTTTTTCACTCACTACCCTGGGTTTACATGGGATCCTTGAGATTTTCCAGACGTGGCATGCCATTTCGAAACCCAATCCTTTGCACATTCTGTCTGGAATATTCACTTGACTCTGAGGGCTAGAGGTCAAATGGCCTCTCCTTTATGAAACTTTTCATGGCTTCCCTTAATGCAATTGACACTCTCACCTCTCTGCCCCCACCCATCTCCCTACCTGTAAATTCAAATTCGGTGAAACCCATAAGGGCTCCAGGTTTACTCATCCAGCTATGAAAATGCCTTCTTCCTCCAGCCTGACAGGACGCACTGACATTTCAGCATTTTTCAGGTGGGCTCATACCTTCCCAGTCTACTTTCTTCTCTTTGGAGGGAGCTGCACTAGTCTGGCCCTTCCCGTCTACTTTCCTTGGATCACTCATCATTCGGAAGAGGAACTATTTTTTTTAGCTGTCAATGTGGTAAAAGGGGCCCCCTCCTCAAGACATTTCTTCCTCTGTGGAAGTTTGCCCAGAGCACAGAAACATCATCATCACACAGTCTGTTTCTAAAACCGTTAAGTGGAACAAAACATGTTACTTTGCTGAGGTTTTCTCCTGACCTAAGCCATCCTCCATCACAGCTCACAAAAGACTGCCACCCAATTACTCTGACAGGCACTTCGTAATTTCCCTGAGCACTTCAGTCCGTTTACTTCCTTTACCTGTTTCACTTTCCAGAGTAATTGCAGCGACTCAGTCTCTCCTGTCGCCTCCCAATTGCCAAGCAGCCTCTTCAAGAGCGACGAAGGCAGGTACTGTTTAGGCCTTTTTATGTGTTTGTAATCAGGACCAGAAAGGCAAGCTTAGATTTGACATTTTCAGTTTTGAGTCATTTTGTTCTTCTTAACTCAGCAGTGACTTAGTTTCATCAGGTCACTCTGACGGTCTAAGTCCTTCGTTGTCCTTTTTATGTCACACAGGATTGATTCCCAACTCTTATCCTACTTTAGCCCAATTTTCCTTCCCATAGCCCCCCCCCACAGTAATATGAATTTCCTACTTCATCAGTCTAATGCATTCATTGTTACCAAAAGAACTCTCAAATTCTTCCCTCTCTCCTTTCTCTTTTATGGTTCCCATTTGAGTATATTGTTGCTCTTCTGCTAATCCAAGTCTACCCTTCAAAGGCCAGTTGAACTTCTACTACCTCTGAGCAGATACACATCCTGCATTTTAAAATTAAGAAAATCAATGAATTCGATGAATCACTCTTTTTTTTTTTTAATTTGCAGATACTGCCTTTCTAGCCTATCTGGTTTTATAGGTTGCTAATACTCTCTGTTGTATGAAACCTTGAGATTCATACACCTCGGAGAGCTCATAGAATTATCAGGGATACAGAAAAGCAACAGCTAATCACTTAGCATTGTGGTAAATACGTATTATTGATAGAGGCAAGTGTAGGGATGTCTGGGGGGTACAGGTGAGAGGTATTGACCTCAGATTAAGGCTAAGGAAAGGCTTCCTGGACTGAGGTGTTAGGTGGTATTTATTAGATCCATCACAGCAGTAGTGGACTCCACCTGGGCAGAATGGCACTTGCAGGCCTTCTCATTCTCTTGGATCTTGGTGCATACCTTTCTGTCCAGGAGCAAATAGTCAGGGATGCAGTGCCAGAAGGGGGCGTCAGCAGAGCTGGGAGAGTAAGCTTGGTGACTTAAAACTTAAAATGGCCCTGTAGGTTAAGGCACAGCACGTGGTATATGCTACAGGCTCTGGGGCATGATGGAAGAAGAGTTTCAGGTGACAATTGTCATGATCAGAGACTCTAGAAAGAGCTCTTTCGAGGTGGTGTATTAGATGAATCATAGGTAGACAGAACCATTTTTTTTTTCTTTTTAAATATTTTATTTATTTATTTGACAGAGAGAGAGAGAGAGAGAGAGAGAGAGTGAGAGAGGGAACACAAGCAGGGGGAGTGGAAGAGGGAGAAGCTGGCTTCCTGGTGAGCAGGGAGCCCAATGCAGGGCTCGATGCCAGGACCCTGGGATCATGACCTGACCCAAAGGCAGTTGCTTAATGACTGAGCCACCTAGGCGCCCCAGAATTGGTTTTTCTTTACAAATTGGATGATTAGAAAAAAATCCAGACACATAATGAAGAAAGCAGAGATAGCCTCAAGCCCTTGCTTATTTCTTGAGGTGAATATCATCTCATGAATGGCTAAGTTCCAGAAAGGCAGAAACTGGGTCTGATTTATAGCTACCTTCCTCAACACACTTTGAATGTGCTCAAGCAAGTGGAGACATGTAGTAGGTACGTATGATACTCTCTGTCAGGGATGCTTAATTCAAAAAGCCAACCTGTGTCTTCTCTCTTACTTTTCCAGCACAGATACAGTTTACATGTCGGATCTATCATTTCAAATACATTTTAAATAAATATTAAATCCACACAAAGCAAAAATTGCAATGGCAATAGTCATAGTCACTATCTTGCTTATGAAATGGTCATTATGAGTACATTGGATACTTCTGAGTGAATGTCTCTGTCTCATCATCCCCTACTCCTGCTACACAGAAAATCCAATTCTGAATTCTGTTTTTAGTATTGCCTGACTTTCCTTTGTAGTGCAAACACCTCAAGGTGTGTTCTTGATCAATGTACTCTTTTAAAAAAATATCTCTTGTATTTATTTATTTGACAGAGAGAGATCACAAGTAGGCAGAGAGGCAGGCAGAGAGACAGGAGGAAGCAGGCTCCCTGATGAGCAGGCAGCCTGACTCAGGTCTTGATCCCAGGACCCTGTGGGGCTTAACCCACTGAGCCACCCAGGTGCCCCTGATCAATGTATTCTTGAGTTTTACATGTGTTTGAACTTCATAAAAGCAGAGTCATATCCCATGTATTCTTCTATGACTTGCTTTTTTTCAGTGATTACTTTGTTTCTGAGATTCAGCCATACTCATTTTTCGCTGCCCTATATCACTAATTAAGTGAGAATATCACAATGTGTTTATCCATTGCTCTAACAGTGGACAGCGGGGCTCTTTGTGGCCATTTTAACATTGCTTTTATAACTTCCCTTTGTATATTTCCCAATAGGTTTACCACTAGCTGATTCCGTGATTGGAATCAAAAACTGTAAACTTTCAATTTCAACTGATCTTGATACTGCAAATTTAAATGACAATTGTAGAGAAGAGAAGTTTTTGACATGAATGGAGAACAGGAAGGCTATTTATATTGCCTTTTCCCACATGATAAAAAAACTAAATGGAACTTATAGAGTATTTACACTTCTGTGACAACAGGAACATAATAAACAAATAGTCCAGTTAGATATTAGCTTGATGGAGAAAAGGTCTTATGTAAGATCAAATATTGCCTCTGAATTATTATGCCTACATATATTTATCCAATATTTACTGATAATTAATGTGAAGAAACAAGACCCTCAAGCAAAGATCAAACAAAACTGCCTGAATATAAATCTTGTAAAAGTAACATTGACCACACAACTTGCAATGACAACAATGATTAAAAATCATACGAAATTGCAACTACTTTTTTAAGAGATTGGACAACTGTTCTAGGAAACTGAATTTTCTTACTTAATTTTTAAGTAATTCACCATTCAGTATGCTAAGTGTGTTTTGGTAAAAGAGTATTTTGACTGGCTCGTACCTACAGTTATGGTCATTAAAACTGTCCTTCCTGGCTTTGATCCAAACACAAGGTGAGGTTTTTGTCTTTCCTAGTGATCTTGGGCAAGGCAATCAATTTGAGCCTTGAATTCCTTTGAATTGTGTTTTATTATCTCAACCCTGCCTTGCTTAAGTAGGCAAGATGGTCAAGTGATGCCAAGCAGGCAGAAGCTCTTTGTAATCAGTAGAATTCTGGACATGTGTACTGGATGATGATGGTGGTGGTGGTGACAATTATGTTGCTAATATGTTCAAATACATAGGCCACAGGAAGACAAAGTTTCTTATTGGGAATGGGGGTAAATATTAGGGTTCACTCTGAATCTTTGAATTTTATGCTACACTAAATGTGTCAGTCTGTGAGTCATTGAGTCATACTGTTAGGGATTGAATTTGGTCCCTCCAAATTTTTATGTTGAAATCCTAACTCCCACCACCTCAGAATGTGACTTTATTTGGAAATAAGGTCACTGCAATTACTAATGTAATTAGTTAAGTTAGGATGGGGTCCTGCTGGACTAGAGTGGGTACCTAAGTCCAAAGGGAAAATTTGGACCCAGACAAACACACACAGGGGAAATGCCATGTGAAGGTATAGGCAGAGTTGGGAATGTTTCTGTAAGCCATGGAATGCCAAAGATGGCTAAGAACAACCAGGAAGTAGGTGGGAGGCAAGGATCAGATTCTCACTCAGAGCCCTCAAAGGAATAGACCCTCCCACATCTTGATTTTGGACTTCTGACCTCCAGGACTGTGAGAAAATGAATTTTGTTTGTTTGTTTAAGATGTTATATATTTATTTGTCAGAGAGACAAAGAGAACGCACAAACAAGGGGAGTGGCAGAGGGAGAGGGAGAAGGGAGCAAGCTCAACGTGAGGCTTGATCCCAGGACCCTGGGATCTTGACCTGATCCAAAGACAGACCCTTAACCAACCAAGCCATGTAGGTACCTGGAATAGACACTCAGTCTATGGAACTTTGTTACAGTAGCCTTACAAACTAATATGCACACATGCACACACACACATACACACACACACTTAAAATATATTATTAGGGGAAATTGTTGCAGTATTTGGTCAGATTTACAAATATCTTTCACGGTGATAGAATGGATTACCAACACTAATTGCAGGAAGCCCACTCTTATAATATTTACATGTATAATATTTTCATTGGTAACAAGCATATAGTCAACTTCACACATTGGTGTGCAAAGAATTTGAAATATAGATAATTTTTTTTCCTAAGAGCAGAGCAAAGATTATTTGATGTAATATATTCAGTGCTGCTGAGGACTCAGATATCTGCTCTTCTATCTTATTTGATGAATAGTTGGTAAAATCCTTCTTGAAATCAAGTTGGTAAGATGTATTAAGTACCATGAAATGCAATCTTTAACCTCTTGTCATCTGCCCGAAAGGAACTTAGTATGGAATTCAGATGCAGAATTATGGATAGAAGATATATTCCAGTGTTATCTTTGTTAATACAGACAGGAATCATCCAACATGCCCAAACAACATGGAGATGGCTAAATCGATTATAACAATTTTAATTTAAATTATTTTTAATGTTTATACTGTTGGGTGACAGAATATATATGAAGCAAGGATTCTCAAAGTCTAGTAGGGTGACATACCGTTGGGTGACAGAATATATATGAAGCAAGGATTCTCAAAGTCTAGTAGAGAAGCTGTTGGGTGTCCCCAAGACTCTTTTAGGAAATATGTGAAGGTAAAATTAAGTTCACAATAATACTAAGACATAATTTATATGTTCGCTCTCTTCTATCATGAGTGTACAGTGAATGAAGCTTTCCAGAATCTATAGGATGCATCATGAGTATCTGAAAAAAGTTATTAAAATATTCCTCCTTTTCCAATTTTGTATCTGTGAGGCTGGATTTTCTGTGTATATTTAGGCAAAGCACTATACCACAACAGGTTGGATGCAGAAGCATATGTGAGAATCCAGCTGTTTTCTATTAAGTCAGACATTAAAAAGATTTATAAAATGATACCATTCTTTTCACTAAATGTTTGCTTTTGAAAAATATAGTCATTTTCACTAAAGTATGTTGTTTCTGTTGACATGTAATGAATTTATTATTAAGATTTTAAACAAATAAATGTTTGAGTTATTCATCAAGTTTAATATCAAAGAGTAAATAACAAACACATGAACAACGCTCTTGGGAATCTTTAATAATTTTTAAGATGAAAACAGGTTCTGATACCAAAGAGTTTGAAAACTCTTGTCCTAGAAAATATTATTTCAACTATGTAAGGAAGAGCTGGAAGGAATTTGCTGAATGATTGGGACTATCCTGAATTCTTAAGAGTGATTATCTATGGATGTTGGGCTTAAGGGTTATTGTTATTTTAACATCTTTACTTCTCTCTCCTTCCAAAATTTTCCACTTTAGTATGTGTTTCTTTTACATCTGACAAAGGGTAATTTTTTTTTAATTTGCACTTTCTGTTCTTTACCTTTAAAAAAATTCTCTCTGCACTTAAGCCATCATTTAGAACCTAAAATTGTAAAATGTCTCTTAATTATACTTGCATGGAGTCTCAGCTCATCAAATTCTGCCAGATTTAAGGTCTGCAGACAAATTAACCACAAGTTAGATAGAGGTAGAATTTATAAATGGATTTGCATTGCACCAGCGGCTTCCAGAGAAATGGCCTTTGAAACACCAATGAACAGAAGAGGTATCTTCCAGGCGATGTTTATGCCAAGGCAGAGATAAAAATTCACTTCACATTTATTTATTTCTTTACTTACTTATTTAGTTTATTAATTAAAGGGTAATTGCCGTAGAACTTTAAAATTGTCAGTAATCTTAACTCTTATCCATTTCAATATCTGACCTGTACAGGGAGGCTCACAACTCGAGCTCACCATCTGTATGTTTGGATACTCCCAGTGACCAAAGGTTTTGATTAATACATTCCACTAATCAATAGCTCTGCTTGTTTAAAAAAAAAGAAAGAAAGAAAGAAAGAAAAAAAAATTCTAAGTATGGTCTTCTTAATGTCTATAAACCAGGACTAGGTGTGTGATCCTGGGCTAGTTCCACAGGTAAAACATTATGTTCTTAAGGTGTCATAGGACTAATAATATATGTTCTCATCAGGTTGTTGTGAGGATTATGTAACATATGAAAATAAACATAGCAGCATCTGACATAAAAGTTATGCATAATTTATATCCAATAATTATTTTTGTTTGTCTATTTATTTATTGGTACTCTCTATACCCAACATGGGGCTCAAGCTCACTACCCCAAGATTAAGAGTCCCATGCTCTTCGGAATGATACTCCTGTACGAAACCTATTGTTATTTTTGTATCTCCAAATACTCCCAGACTGGTACTGGGGCCAGCCAACATGAGACCCTCACTATCTTAGGAACATTCTAGCATCTACTTACCTTTCTCTGATCAATTTCCAGTGTTTACGTCCTCCAGGAAACCTTCCAGACTACTTAGGAGTTCTCCTTTGGTTCCAGAACTTCTGGAGCATATATTGCCTGGGATCCTTCCTCGTGCCTTGCTATACTTGTATCACAAGCTTCTTAATAGGCTGGACAGAGTTTTCTGTCTCCCTGGTCAGCTCCCTCTTGGTGCCTAGCACAGCCTCTCTGTGGACCGGTTGGTTTCTGATACATCATCTCTCTCATGGTTCTGCTCCACATTTCTCCTCTAGAGTACTTTGGGACTATTTTCGTCTCCTTCTTTGCCTCCTGTAGAATAATTATTAGACTAAATTAGACCCCCTCTCACCCATTCAGTCATCATGGCTCTGGAGGTCCTGTGAATACAATGAATTAAAACAGAAATCTTTGTCTTGCTGAATCCTAAAATATGTTAAATTGGATTAGCAGTTTGTCATATTTCTCAACCCGTTAAGATTAGGCAATATCCCAGACCAATTCTCACCCAGACAGGTTTTCATAAATATTTTATAAACTCCTAAATCCCAATAAGTTCCCAAACCCCTTGCCATTAATTTCATCCTTCTGCCAGGAGAAGACTGTAACCATCCAGAACTCTGTGGAGAATAGAAAGGAGGGGAGTGAGCATCTTATCTGGATAGACATATTGCTATAATATTCTTTGCCCGTATTCTGAGAACCTGGAGATTTCCAATAGACCACAACCAGGTTTCATAGTACCTCAAGCTGAAACTCAGTATTCCTAAAGATACATAAGACAGATGCATGTACATTCTCTGTATTTCTTACCTCTAGCTTACTGTAAAGTGTTCTCTAAGTGAAGGCATGTTTGTTTAAAAAAAAAGAAAAGAGAAAGAAAGAGAAAATCATTGATCAGATGAATATAAAAAAAATCTTAACCTTTTTGTTTTGAAGAGTCCAATAGAATTTGGGAGTAGAGTAGCAAGTTTGAAATTTTCTGAGTTTGTATTGCATTCTATTTTAAATCAGAACTCTGTATGAGTATGGAAATTTGATCTCAACAATATCATGAGAAAATATATGAAATTTCCTCAGACAGTTCCAGACATACAGGGGGGTCAAGAGAAATGCTCCCACTCATCTGAATTCCTTCTCTTCTGTGTGTTACGGAAAACCTGAACTATTTTTCTAACTGTCCTGTACAGCAGAGGACATGACAACTTATTCTCAACGTGGGGAAGATGATATACTCTCCAGAGCCCACCACTCTCACATTACTCTTCATCTGGGAGTTGGAATATGCCAATCAAATGCATTCTTGTTTGCATCTTCTTTTACCGCGGGTAGCTTTAATACTTCCTAAAGTGTTGGGCAGACTCTTCCTGAAGGTTTGATTTCCCTAAGTTCCAGTCCACAACACCAGGTCTCATAGATAGTGGCCACCGGCCTGTGCCTTCTTCTCCTCCATTATTTTCATCCATCCCTCAATTTCTGTTGGCACAATGAGTTATCCCTCTATTATGTAATGCATTCTCAAGCAGATAACTTCTTTACGCAGCATCGGGTCAAAAAATCGCCTTGAAGTCTTCATGAGTTTAACAAGTCTTATATCAAATGGTTCACTAATGCATTTGCAATGAATCAGAAAGTGATCACACTATTCCTTTTGTAATTACAACTTCTCTTCTGTCTTCTTTTAGAACTTTAAAGGGGTGTATTATGTAGTTGTGCTTAACTTGTGGTCTTTGCTTTCCTCTGTGCGTACCTGTTTGCATAGGTGTATAACTACGCATGTCTACGTGTGTTTATATATGTATGTGTGCGTGTGTGTATTTATATATATAGTTTTGTTTACAGTGTACTTCCCAGTACTAACTGAATGTGTGAAGGTTGTGTATCCACAGTGTGTGTGTGTGTGTGTATGCATGTATTTACGTGTGTCCCTGTGTTCCTGTAGGCTTGCCACATGGAATGAAACGCTTGAGTTTCCTTTTCCTTAGAAGCAAAGCATTTGTCCTGTTTTGCCTGTTGTTACATAAGCTGGGTAAGTCGAAACTCAGTGGGTTTATCAGGAAGAAATGGATTTTGCAATCTCTCACCGTATCCGTTATTTCTTCCTCGCTGGTCAACAAACTCCACTGACGTGCTCCTGATGAATCATTGCTCGGAGAAAGGCAGCGACGTCAGGTTGTTTAAATGAAGTAACTGTGGAAGGGACTTGTTATCTTTTTTTAATTTGCTTGGGAGTATTGATAAAAAGATTTATTCTTATTTTGTTCTCTCAGTGTCTTGGTTGTATTTAGACTGCTGACCAGATTTATCCATGGAAACTATTAAATTTCACGCATAGCTGAGCTCACACACAACAAAAGTAGGCTTGGCTGTGCCGAGATGGAGGGTAGCAAGGATCCTGGCAGGCTGAGTGGTCCCCCAGGGCTCGGCAGCTGTCTATCCTGTTTTTTTTTTTTTGGTAGCAAAATCCAATTTCCACTCTACCCACATGGGCTGGGAGACAGCAGGGATCCACACTAGCTCACAGAATTTTGGCTTCCTCATCTGTGAAACGTGATCAAACATATTAATCTCAGCGGCGGGCAGATTAGAACACCGGACAGCATGAACGGATGCTATCATCAGGCATGGAACCGCCACGAGAGTGCCAGATTGGGATTGGAGACAGATACGGGGTTAGGGAGCAAGAATGTAAATAAAATGGGGCTTGGAGGAAGCTCTCAAGTTTTCAGATGACATCTTCTTTATCCCCAGGACATATCTGAAAGTCTTCTGAAGTACTTTTTGCCAGAACACTGTAAGTCAACTAACCTACACAGATAGTTTCAGGGGAATCTCCTCTGTGGTTCACAGAACGAAGTTTAAACCTTTGTTGCTCGAGGCCCAGCATCATTAAACCTCAGCCTCTCTTTACAATATAATCACTGTACCTGCTTTTTCAAGCCTTCTGTGCAATGATCCCTTGTGTCCTTGGCTAACCCAGACATCAAGTCCTTCCCGAATCTGCCTGTAGAAAATACTTCATTGAATTTCCTCTCTGATTTCCTGGCCTGGATTTATGAGGTAACTCTTTTGTTTTGAGCAGAAATTTTCTAGCTGGGCATTCTAAAATACCTGTTAAAAGGTACAGAAATAAGAAGAGTCAAGATATCTAGGAAGAAAAGGAAGAAGAGAAGGAGGACAAAGAGGAGAAGAGTGGGGGGTAGGCCCCAGTGGGTATTCAGTTTTACTGAGAAGCTAAAGTAATCAAGACTGTCTGGTTTTGGTGTAGGAAGAGACAACTGGACCAATGGGATGTGAGGTTGAGCCCTGATAAATGACAGAGATGGTTTGCCACATGTGCTTGGAAGGTCTATTCAATAAATGGACATGGGACTGATCAAACATGTTTATACAGGTGCAGGAGAAATGGACTCTCGCCTGTCATAAAAAAATAAACTCCCTATGAACTGAGGACTTCAGTATCAAAGTGAAAGATCTAAGTAGAAAATATAAGTGCTATTCAATTTGGGGGAAAACAAGTCATATAATCCAAGTATTAAGATACGGGCCAACTTGATCTCTTATATTACTCTAGAACATGCAACTGGGGAAAAATGTTGTGTCATTATCTTGAATGTTAGATGTTCTCTTACTCTGTTCCAGACATTTTACTCTTAGGTACTTACCCAAGATAGGAGAAAAAACAGATTGAATAAGAAATTTCAGGATCACAGAAGGTGATAACATTTAACTCCATACCTCAGGGGGGAAATAGATAATAATAAAAGCCAGTACAGACATAAAAACAACCCAAAAGCATTAAGAATAGAACAGCTTGAAATAGAGTCAAAATGGAAGAACATAAGCTTAAGAAAAAATCATGCAAAAGTAATTGGAAAATTACTAAGAGATCAACATCATTGGAGAGAAAATGCTATCTATGCTTAAAAAAAGCAAAGGACACAGAACGTTTGCATGATTGTTTTTCTTAAAAATAAAGAATAGTATAAATGAAACAAAATGTATTCAAATATATAATGTAAAAATACTACCCTAAAATGTAGAAAAACTGCATGTGAAGTTTGAAAGGCCACAATTTGGGGGGTTATTTTGTTGTTGTTTGCCAGAAAACTGATACATAACTCTAAAGCCAAGAAATACCCTGGTAGGGTCACTGAACTTGAAAGACTAATCCAACAAAAGAAGTCAGAAATTTGATGTCATTTCTAAGGATGAACTAAATTCACATCAGATCTATTTAAATTGAGAACCAGAGCTAAAAGTAATATAAAAATTATTGTTTCAGAAAAAGGCATAAACATTATAAACTAACACAATGTGAAACAATAACATTAATAGAAATTAGGACATTTATATTCTCAAATAGGAAATTAAGAAAAATGTAATTGTATGGATTTCCTTGTTTTTCAGAAAAAAATTCAATATACTGATAAAAGTAGCTACTTCAAGAAATACAGATTTAGGTATATTATTTATGATTCTTGTAGTAGCCATAATAAGACCTGAGCATATATTATAAACTCTGCAGATTTTTCTGAAGGAAACGTGCACACACACACACACACACATACGCGCGCGCGTGCGTGCACTTGCACACAGCGGGGGCAGGGAGACAGCAAAGAAAATGGAAATCATGGCGGATCTCTTTTTTTCTCTCTAGCTCCACATATAAATACATGAGTGTATTTATATTTTTCTTATATTTATACATTTCTTATGCTAGGACAACATCAGAAAGTAGGTACTTGGAAAATCCATGCTATCTTGGAGGAGATCAGGATTACCTCAGAGCCATTAACACTGTTGCCTGCACCACTTCCTTCTAAGACCTCCCAGCTGCACCTCTACTCTCCACCTGCACACTCCCCTGGCCTTTCCATTCTCTAAAGTCCTGTAGCCTCTCTTATTTGGGATATCAGCCTTTTTTTTTTTTTTAAGATTTTATTCATTTATTTGTCAGAGAGAGAGGGAGAGAGCACAAGCTGGCAGAGTGGCAGGCAGAGGCAGAGAGAGAAGCAGGCTCCCCGCTGAGCAGGGAGCCCGATGCAGGACTCCATCCCAGGACCCCGGTATCATGACCTGAGCTGAAGGCAGCTGCTTAACCGACTGAGCCACTCAGGTGTCCCTGGGATATCAGTCTTTGATCCAGTTCTGGAATCAGAGAGCAGATGTAATTGGGAGGGATCTTCAGGCCTGGGAAAATCCCTTCACTTGTTTGCTTTAATTTCACCCCTTATAAAAATGTCTTACTTTGCTCCTTCACCATTTCTAGGGCATGTGTCTTCTTTTTCCACTAAACTCTGTTCATGGAAAACTTACATCACGGTCTTGGAAATCTTCTCTTTCCTGTAAAGTGTGAAGCGCTCTCTTGCTCATAGGCAGGGGCTGTGTATTCAGCGATGATTGGATGAATCGAGGATTAAATGTTACGCTGCATACACTGGGGTCTCACTGTACGCCAAAAGTTCTGCTAATTGCTTCACATGCATTGCATAATTTAATCTGCTTAGCGAGCCTGTTTCTGTTTTATGCTTGTACCAAAGCATCAAGAGATTAATAAACATACCTGAACTGGGATTTGAACCCAAGTAATCTGGTTCCTGACTTACTTGGCTGTGAGGCAAGAACAAAAGAGTAGCATGTATTTTTCTGAATTCCACTGACTTGTAGCATGTATTCAAAGTTTTAGAATCCATGGGCCACTTGCTTCCACATGCCCAGATGCACCTGCGCCAGGGAACTTCTCACCCTTTCAGCAGGTGGAGAGGAACCCCCAGGGGTAGAGAGTTGCTCAGTGAGGCAGGTGACCTACAATTAGAGTTTGGTGTGCAGCAATCCCAGGCACCAGTCTTGCATAACAGCTCCTCTGTGAGCCAGGCCCACATGAGACTCAACTCAACAGGCACAAGACATGGCCTCCTGCCAACCTGCGTCTCCTCTGCAGACAGCTTAGGAAGGGAAAATCCAAATCACTAGGTGCAGGAAGGAGTCAGGGACAAAGAAACCCCGGGGCAAGTCCCAGCTTTGAGGAACTAGCCCAGAAGGGCGGTTTACTCTTACTTGTGTGTGTCCAACTAGTGAATTATGCCACTTGAAGTTTCCCAAAGCCTTTGCAGTTCTAGGAGAGTCATCATCATGACTGTAGAAATGTGTTCATGTCTTCCAGAATTTTTAGTCTTATTTTCACTTAAAATGAACCTGACATCACTCATTTATCACTGAATCTCCCTCAGTGGTCTGCTATGCTGTCCTGCCTCCTTTCTGCCCCTGGAACAGGCTGAGATGTGGCATTGACTATATTATGGTGCCATCTTTGTTCTCCAACTGTCTCCCCAGATAGAGTGTGTGCTTCTAGAGTGAGGGAAGAATGTGTTACTCCTCTCTGTGTCAGCGGCACCTAGAAAACTTGTGTTTGACACCAAGCAGACATCAGTGTTCTTGTGACACAAGTAAAGGAGAAATCAGCAGTCCAGTGAAAATAAAACACTATCCAATGGAATTGAACCAAAAGAACTGCTGAGCTTTCTGATGGGAAAGCTGGTCTCCTAGCCCAAGGCTCAGGGGTTTTTCCCAAAGTGGAAGCCCCTGAACGAACATACTATTTATTTAAGTGGAATTTGAAGCACAGGGAGAATGTGGATTATTCTTTGTGATGTTTGGGTCAACATTTTAATTAGTATTCAAAATGCTGGCACAGCATTTTTTTATATGTAGCCCATAAAATGAAACGACATATGCCTTATGTATTCACTACATATACAGAATAAAAGCAAACCTTATTATCACACAGGAACAATGACTTTGACATTGGAGGACATTTCATTCTCACACAAATGTGTGTAAATAGCTAGACAGCTAGGTAAAGAGAATCCCCAAATGACGCAAACATTTCCATCTCCAGACTCTCATCACGTTACCTTGCATGGCAGAAGGGACTTTTCAGATGTGATGAAGAACCTGGTATGGGAAGATTGTTCTGAATTATACTGGGCGGGCTCTATGTAATCACAAGGCTTCTAGAAGAGGAAGGCAGGAGGTTGGATTCACAGGAAGGGACAGAAGGACAGACGCAGAAGCTGGAGTGCTCCAGGTGTGAGTTAAGGAATGAGCGAAGCCTCTAGAAGCTGAAAAAGGCAAGGAACAGGTTCTCCCCTAGACATCTAGAAGAAATACAGCCCTGCTGACCTATTTGGATTTCTCATCTCCAGAACTACAATATAATTAATCTGTATTGTTTGAAGCCACAAGTTGGTGGTAATTTATTAGAGCAGCCTATAAAACTCACAGATAGAAAGTATGTTAGTTTCTTAGGGATCCCACAACAAATTACTAGAAACTGGGGGGCTTAAAACAATGACATTTGTCTTCTCACAGTCTGGAGGCTGGACATCCAAAATGAAATGTTGGCAGGACCATGCTTTCCACAAAGGCTTTAGAGATGAGTCCTTCCTTCCCTCTCCCTAACTGGCAGTCCTTGGCATTCTTTAGCGTGTAGATGCATCGCTATGGTGTCTGCTGTTCCCATGACAGGGCAGTTACCCCACGTGTGTGTGTCTTCACATGGCCTTCTTATAAGGACACCAATAACTGGATTTAGGGTCCACACTAATCCACTATGATCTGAATTTAACTAACTCATCAGCAAAGAACTTATTTCCAAATAAGATCACATTCTGAGATTCCAGGGGATGAATTTGGGGAGGATAGTATTCAATCCAGTTTAGATTAGTAGGTAGGTAGGTAGACAGGTTTACGTACATAGATAGAGAGAGAGAGAGAGATAAACATTCTTTGACATTACAGATTTCATTGTTGTATAATATGTTGCTATGTTTACAGCAGAATTATTCATTCTTTTTGCAAGAAGCACATTATTATATTTACCAAAGCATTAGTTATTTCACTGGAAGAACTGCCCTTGTTTCTGAGTGCCTCATTCTGCATGGGATCATGACAAACCGAAACTTACCCCAGGAAGGGCAAACCAGGACAGAGAATGGACTCAAATAATTTCTGGTGAAGGTCCATGGAAGGAACTGGAATGATTAGTCAAGATAAGAGAAGCTGCAAGTCATATGTGGAGGATATTTTATTTATTTATTTTTAAAGATTTTATTTATTTATTTGACACACAGAGAGAGATCACAAGTAGGCAGAGAGGCAGGCAGAGAGAGAGGAGGAAGTAGGCTCCCCGCCGAGCAGGGAGCCCGATGCGGGCCTCGATCCCAGGACCCTGAGATCATGACCTGAGCCGAAGTCAGAGGCTTTAACCCACTGAGCCACCCAGGCACCCATGTGGAGGATATTTTAAAAGACTGAATGCATGACCACATTGAAGAGAAATTAATCTTTTTTTTTTAAAAGATTTTATTTATTTATTTCACAGAGAGAGAGAGATCACAAGGAGGCAGAGAGGCAGGCAGAGAGAGAGAGAGGGGGAAGCAGGCTCCCCGCTGAGCAGGGAGCCCGATGCGGGCCTCAATCCCAGGACCCTGAGATCATGACCTGAGCCGAAAGCAGAGGCTTTAACCCACTGAGCCACCCAGGCGCCCGAAGAGAAATTAATCTTATTCTATTTTTCCCCAAAGTGTTGAACTAAGGCAAATGGTTCAAAAACTATCCCAAAGGAAAAAGTGTACAGCCTCACTTCTCTGTGTGTGTCCTTCTTCACGCAGATCTTGGACCCAAAAATCTTCAGTCTTAGTAGTGCTCCAAAGCCTTCAAACAAATGTTTCTTTGAAATGATTTTGCCAAAAACGATGGATAGGAGGTGCCTGGGTGGCTCAGTTGGTTAAGCTTTCGACTCTTGATTTTGGCTCAGGTCATGATCTCAGGGTTGTGAGATCTAGACCCATGTCTGGCTCCATGCTAAGCATGGAGGCTGCTTAGGAGTCTCTCTCTCCCTCTCCCTTCCCACCACCCCCCCCACCGCTCACACATACACATTCCCCCCCCCCAAAAAAACATGGATGGTATGATTTTTTTTTAAACCATCAAGAACTGCTAAGGGTCTGCAATTTCCCCCCTTCTTACAAATGAAGAAGATACCCAATTATAGTTTCATGAATGCTTTGGAAGATAAGAGACCTCTGAGTCAGATACAAAGGCTGACTTCTTACTCATAGCAACAGCAGTAGCCAGAGTGTCATCATTTTCTTGAGCCATTTCCAGACCCCAGTTCCCACAGGGTGTTATGAAAAGGGCCAGGTGGTGCCTGTATGTGCAGATGGTTGTTTTCAGGAAAGAAACCTTGCACTTAGGAAACCCCAGTCCTTTATAATGATCTCCGTAATCCTGCCTGAACTTTGCCCTGGAAAGGTGTATTGTTGCTATGGAAACAAGCTTGAAAAAGTCATCCACATCAAAAGTTGTCAGTGTATCATTGCTCACGAAACCTGCAGAAATGCAAGAAACCCACTGATATTTGCGTCCCAATGAGAGTCACCCCTACTTCCTTTTTATAGTCTCGGTTCCTGGTCAGTTTTCCCACGAGTTCATCACTATGTCAGCCACTTTGATTCATCTGACCGGCAGGCACTGGGATCAACTCCATTCGGTTTGTCTCATACTATATTTAGTTAAGACTGTTATGAATAGGACCCCAAACAGCAAGATGAGGTCAGCTTGAAATATTAACCTCATTCAGTGAGAAGCAGAATGTGGATGAAGATGGAACTGGAGCTGTAGGCAGAGGCAGATAAGAAAGGATTCTGTATGTTTTGTTCTGCTTCCAATTTATTCTACTGGTGTGGAAGAACGATCAAAGAGTTTAACAGGAGCCTTACACAGCTGGCATGCATGTGAAATCGTTCTCCAGTGGCCAAAGGGATAACAGCTTAGAGAAGATGCTAATAGAGACCCAGTTCTGATGACATTTTAATATTGCATTTAGTAAACACTGAGGCTTGAAGAGGGTAGACTTGAAACATATTTAAGAGATAAAATCAAGAGGAACTTTACGAGAAGGGAATAGGAGGGAAGGAAGAGTCAAGCATGACTCCCAGGTTTCTGGATTGGGGAACAGTGTGGAGGCTACCAGTGATGTTCCCCTGAGATAGGAAAACTTAGGACAGTTGTTTTGAAGGGTTTTGGCAAGTTCAGATAAGCCTGTTCAGTGTAGACATCGACTAAGAGCTCTAGCAGCCATTAAAGTTAAGGATCTGAGGTGGGAGGGGAAAAACTGCTGAAAAGGTCAATTTAGAAGGTATCGCCACATAGGTTACAACTAAAATCTGAGGGCTGGATGAGAATTTCTCTAGAAAACAGAAATCTAGAGAGGTCTCAGGGAAGATCCCTGGAGAACAGCAGTGTGAAGTCTGTGGGGGTGGTGCTAGGGGTGGGGAAGAACGGGGAAGAAGGAAGTTCTGCCCTAGGCCCTACAACAGATTGCCAGAAGGAAGGCGTAACCAGCAAAGCAATTAGCTAAGAAGTGGATGAAGATGGTTATTGGATTTAGGGAGAATAAGATCAGGGAGGACCCGGAGGAGTTATTCCATGGAAAGGTGAGCGCAGAAGCTCATTGTAGTAGTCATGTGTGAACATCATAATTGGGCACGGATTGAGTATGTCTTTCAGCCATTAGGAAAATATTCATTATAAAATGGCAATTCTTTCTAAGAATCAAAGGGAAATCCTTTTAGCCGAGGCTTCTTGGGGCCTCTGATCTTACTAAAGGGAAAGCGGGAGATGCATAATTCATTCGAGTTTCATGTTTGCTTGGCAAGCTTGCAGCACATTCAGTGGGAGGCCTTACTTTGAGAATATAGTGAAAATAGCAGTGATTTGCCTTCCGGGGATGGGGGTGAAAGGGTGGTCAGCTCGAGGTGCAGAGTTTGTCAAATTTTATTAAAGCAGAAAAAGGAGATAGTCTAGCAGTCTCCAATTAGGTCAGACAATGGCATACCTTAGGTCAATACACGCAAGCTGTAATAATGAACAGTTCCACCAAGCTCACATCATCCCATCATTCTTTTTTTTTCCTTTTTTCTTTCTTTCTTTCTTTCTTTCTTTCTTTCTTTCTTTCTTTCTTTCTTTCTTTCTTTCTTTCTTTCTTTCTTTTTTTTTTAATGTGTAAGCCCCAGAAAAAAGATTTCATAGAAGTGCGTCTGGAGGAAAATAGGAAATGTCACTGCCACTGAGTTCTATTCAAAATGAGCAGGAAAAAAAATAAAGACTCAGGTCATTAGGTTTTTAGATCCAGCTCAGACTGTGGCATCTGGTACCCTGCTGTCTTCCGAGTCTGGTGTGTTGATCAGATGGTCCATGGTGGGAAGCAGAGGGTCCAAAGCTTTCCTCCCTAAAGCAGGGCAAGAACATGGGCTTTGGGTGGACCGAACATTTATGAGTTCCATACCATTTGCAAGTTACCTAACCCTCTGATCTTCATGGCTTTTTGTTTGTATTTTTCATTTGTGAAAAAGCGTTAGCAACACTTTAGCAAAAGATTATTGGGATGATTAAACCTCCCTTTAAAATATTCAAATAAGTCTGTGAAATGCTTACAGAATTACGTAAGAGATTTCTTTTAAGATTTTATTTACTTATTTGAAAGAGAGAGAGAGAGAGCATGAACTAGGAGAGATGCAGTGGGAGAGGGAGAGGCAGACTCCCCACTGAGCAGGGAGCCTGATGCAAGGCTTGATCCTAGGACCCTGAGATCATGACCTGAGCTGAAGGCAGATGCTTAACCGACTGAGCCACCCAGGTGCCCTGAGAAATTTCTTGATTCTATTTTTTTTTTCTTTCTCTGCCCCCCCTTCCTCCTCTCTCCTTTTCTGCCTTCCAATCTACCTACATTCCTCCCTCCCTCCCTCCCTCCCTTCCTTCCTTCCTTCCTTCCTTCCTTCCTTCCTTCCTTCCTTCCTTCCTTCCTCCCTCCC
>LNAC01000269.1:1344747-1365996 GCA_002007465.1 Ailurus styani | reverse complement strand
CTTCCTTCCTTCCTTCCTCCCTCCCTCCCTTCTTTCCCTCCCTCCCTCCCCAGTGAATATCTACTTCTTCAGGTAAAGGACCTCTCAGGAATCTAGGTGCCACCTTCCCAGAAATTTACATTATTTACATGGATCATATCCTGAAGGTAATGGGTGTGAACTTGAAAGTGCCCCCAGAGACAGGAAGGCCTTCAAAGGCCTTGGAATTCTCCTAAGCAACTTGACCCTTAGCGGGACTTGATTTCAACAACAAAGCTCTTCCAAGCTTTAGAATGACTCGGCTCCAGAGGGCCATATGCACAGTTTTCCATCTCATTAACAAAAAGCTTATTTCTCATAAACCTTTAAAGAAAGAACGGCTCTTCCCCAAGAACACAACCTCTCCTCACTCCAGTCTCTGAAATTGGATTGAATATCACCAGGCAAACTGTAAACACCATTTCCCAGTGCAAATGACCTCCATCCGCAGACTTGGCAGGATGGGAAGTGTCTCCTTTCAAGGTTCCAACTATCTGGTATCTGGTATCTGGTATTTCTTGGCATCGAGGTGTAAACTGTAATTTGGAAAGTCACAGCTATTCAATTTTCAGAGGAGAGAATTTGGAATCCTTTTATCCAAAAATTTAGGGAAGGGGAACTAAACTGGTCTCCGGCAAGTAAGAATGTACATTAAATCCTCTTCATTACACTCAGAAGGACCTTTCTGTTCCTTGATGGGGGGTCTATTCCTTTAATCTACACTCAGGTCTGAAATAATGCTTACTGATACCCAAACACATGGTAGATTAGAAGTAAAAAAAAAAAAAAAAGAAGTAGAATGAGAAATTATGGGCCGACAGTATGTCAAAAAGAAACATCAGCTAATATTTAAAAGCAGGAGTGAGAGCTAAACATGACGAACATAGGAAATCAAAAGCCACAGCAGTTAATGAACATTCGGTGCTGAGGGACAGGCCTTGCACCTGCCAATCAGACCCAAGGTCGCCACTCTGATGCCGCTCGTCACAGTGAGGGTGGTTCCATGCAGACCTGGAAAAGACATAAATAGACACATAATCCAAGTACTACCTTATTAAGACTAGAATATTTCCATCATCCAGAAAGTTCCCTCCTTCCCCCTGTCCTGATTTCTGTCTTGATAGATTCCTTTTGCTGGTTCCAGAGTTTTAAGCAGATGGAATCATACAGAAAGTATTCCTTTGTGCCTGGCTTCTTTTATGCAACGTGATGTTTTTCAGATTCACTCATGTGGGTATCATGTATCCATTCTTTTTTTTTTTTTTTAAGATGTGTTTATTTGAGAAAAAAAAAGATGTGTTTATTTGAGAGAGAGAGAGAGAGAGAGAGAGAGAAAATGGGAAGAGGGGCAGAGAGAATCTCAAGCAGACTCCGTGCTCAGTAGGGAGCCTGAAGCAGGGCTCAATCTCAGGACCCTGAGATCATGACCTGAGCCGAAACCAAGAGTCGGACGCTTGACCAACTGTACCACCCAGACGCCCCATGTATCCATTCTCTTTATTGCTACTTAGAGTTAGTGTGAATTTGCCACTCTTTGTTTATCCATTTACATACTGATGACCATGTCGACGTAAGTCTTTTCACAGACGTATGTCTTTATTTCTCTTGGTAAATATCTAGGATTGAACTCCTGGTTTTTATATGGTTGGTGTATATATATAACTTTTAAGAAACCACCAGTTTCCAAAGTGATAAATACCATTTTACACTCCTACCAGCAATATGCAAAAGTTCTAATTTCTTTACATCTTCACCCACACTTAGCACTGTCAGTCTTTTCACGATTTAGCCATTCTAGTGTGTGTGAAGTGATATTGCCATTGTGGTTTTCATCTGCATTTGCTTTATGACTAATGAATGATTTATAGAGCAGAGATGTGCAAGCTCTGTCTGGGCAGGATCGGCTACATAGAGTACCTGGAATAAAAACACAGAAACACTTGCATAAAAGTTAATAAAAATGCCAAGATGGGAGCAGTAGAACATTAAACAAAGCAAGAACCCCTTCTAAGTGCAAGAAGGTGTGGACTGCTGAGGGCACGTGACCCTTAAACTTGGCCTTGCCTATGGGCCAGATCCAGCCCAACACGTTTTAGTATGGCTTATGAGCTAAGAATGGTTTTTATATTTTTAAAAAGTTAAAAAATGAAAAAAAAGCCATATTTTGTGGTACTTGAAAATTATAGGAAATTGAAATTTCAGCATCCATAAATAAAGTTATATTACAATACAGCCATACTCATTTATTTATGTATTATCTATAACTGGACAATGAGAGTGTTAGTATTGCAACAAAAACCATATGGCCTTTGAAATAGAAAATATTTATTGTCTGGTGCATTACAGAAAGAGCGTCAACTCTTTTCATGTGTTCATTCAGCCATTTGTATATTTCCTTTTTTTTGAAGTGTCCATTCAAGTCCATGTTTCAGTGCATTGTTTATCATTTCATTTTTCAGTTGTAAAAGTTATTTATTTATTATGGATATGATTCCTTGGTCAGATATATGTGTAAAAGATATTTTCTCCAAGTCTCTGATTTGACTTTATATTTTATTTAAAAAATTTCAAAAGAGCTAGAGGTTTCAATTTTGGTGAAATCCAGTTTATCAACTTTTATTCTTTTATGATGAATGCTTTTTTGTGTGTTTTAAGAACTCTTTGACTGCCTCAAAGTTGCTAAGAACTTTTTCCTGCCTTTTTTCTGAGAATTTCATACTTTTATCTTTTATACTTAGGTCAATGATTCATTTTTAATTATTACTATTTTGTGGGGGCATACTGAGGGGTAGATTTTTTCCCACATGAATATCCATCCGGTTTGTTTGCAACTATTTGTTTAAAAAAAAATGTTTCTTTCCCCATTGAACCAGAATTCTGTTGAAAATCAATTGACCATAGCTTTTTAGGTTTTTAAAATTAATTTAATTAATTAATTTAATTAATTTAAATTAAAATAATGTAAGTGTGAACTCATGCTATATTTTCTCTTTACAAAATAATCGGTATTTCCAAGCTCTGTCCACCGGTAGGGTCTAAAAACAATAACTAACTCTGTAAAGTGAACACCACAACTCAAATACTGGTGTCTAAAAACCATTTCACACCAAAAGACACCAGACAAATCTGGAAGAAAAAATATACATAGTCTGGGATACTTATCATGGCAGAAGGTAGATAAGCTATGGAAGACTATTAGAATTGTGGCAAAATGAGAGAATAGCCAATTTCAAGAGGCTCCCACTGGTCCAACATGGACCAATTTGTACATCAAATTAAAAATAGATGTAACAGGGGCGCCCGGGTGGCTCAGTGGGTTAAAGCCTCTGACTTCAGCTTAGGTCATGATCTCAGGATCCTGGGATCGAGTCCCGCATCCAGCTCCCTGCTCAGCGGGGAGCCTGCTTCCTCCTCTCTCTCTGCCTGCCTCTCTGCCTACTTGTGATCTCTCTCTCTGTCTGTCAAATAAATAAATAAGATCTTTAAAAAAATAGACATAACAGATTTAATGCATCAAAATGCATGAAAAAATCCATATGCTTATAATCACGCAAAAATAAACATACATGCGCGCACGCGCACACACACACAGAGCAAGTCCATTTATATAAAATGCAATCTATCATACAGTTACAGAAAAGCAGATTCAGGGCTATTGGGGGGTGGAACAGAGAGAACATCCGACTGCAGAAGGCCCCAGCGAATCTCCTATCTGTGATAATGATGGAAGCATTCCCCATCTGGAGCGTGGCAGTGGTTTCATGCATGTGCAATTAGCAAAACTCTTCAAACTGAGCACNCTCTCTGCCTGCCTCTCTGCCTACTTGTGATCTCTCTCTCTGTCTGTCAAATAAATAAATAAGATCTTTAAAAAAATAGACATAACAGATTTAATGCATCAAAATGCATGAAAAAATCCATATGCTTATAATCACGCAAAAATAAACATACATGCGCGCACGCGCACACACACACAGAGCAAGTCCATTTATATAAAATGCAATCTATCATACAGTTACAGAAAAGCAGATTCAGGGCTATTGGGGGGTGGAACAGAGAGAACATCCGACTGCAGAAGGCCCCAGCGAATCTCCTATCTGTGATAATGATGGAAGCATTCCCCATCTGGAGCGTGGCAGTGGTTTCACGCATGTGCAATTAGCAAAACTCTTCAAACTGAGCACTTTAAATGGAGGTGGTTTGTTTTACATAAGTTATTTCTCAATACAGATGACAAGGAAAAAAGTTCAATTAGGTAAATCCAGTTGAAAGGATTTTTCTGAGTTTCTGTCTACCTCGTGATTGTCTATATTCTGTCAACTAGAGAGAGGAATGTTGAAGTGTAAAATTCTCACTGTAAATTTGTGTGTTTCTTAATTTTATAACTTTTGCATTCAGAAATTTTGAGGCTTTACTTATTTATTTACTTATTTATTTTTATTATTATTTGCCCCAGGGGTACAGGTCTGTGAATCATCAGGCTTACACCTTTCGCAGCACTCACCATAGCACAAACCCTCCCCAATGTCCATAACCCAGACACCCTATCCCTACCCTCCCACCCCCAGTAACCCTCAGTTTGTTTTGTGAGATTAAGAGTCTCTTATGGTTTGTCGAGGCTATTTTTAGATTCATACATCTTTATGATTGCTGTCCTCCAAATGAATTGCTGTTTGTATTATGAAATGCACCCTTTATTTTTAATACTGTCACGAAGTCTATTTAGTTTCCTAAAAATATAATTATTTTTCTTATATTCTTTTGCATCCTCTATTTGTTTTTTTCTTCAGACTGAAAATAAATTTCTTATAGGCCACATACCGTTGAGTATTGATTTTTAAAAATCTAATCTGACGTTCTCCTCTCTCTTTTTTGTAAGAATCTTCAGTCCTTTACCCTTATGCAATTATTGGTATGGCTGTTTCAAATCCATATTTTGCTTTGTTTTTCGTTTATCTGTCTACTGGTTTTCCTTCTCTTTGAAAAAATCTTTTTTTTTCCCTTTTCAGTATTCCATTTTATTTTCTCTGTTGGTTTCCCTCTTAGCCTAGTCTTTCCCCAGGGCTAACAGTATTCTTCACTAACATATCCGTCTGTTTAGAGTCCACATCGTACTACTTCATAATTCACACTTTACACTTGGCACTTTGAACATTCAGTTTTCCAATTCCCACTTCTAACTTCATGTCTGATGCTTCCATTCTCAGTTCCTACTCCCTACTTCACAAATATAATAGATCTAGAAAAAATAAAATTCCATTTACAAAAAAAAATTCCATTTACCATCCCTCCCATTTTTTTCTTCTAGTGCTTAAACCTTCAGGTGTCTCTTATGGAAATTATGCGAATAATAAAACATAATCACAAAACATAGCATTACATACACATATACATATACATGTGTGTGTGTGTGTGTGTGTGTATTTCCATTTAATTACCATACACTGTTCTCTTCCTTCCTGTAGATCCCAGTCCCAGTTTGCATCTGGGATCATTTTTCTTTGGCTTCAAGAATTTTTTTTAAATCATGCTTTATTTTGACTTCTAGGAAGAATTTTGTTTTTAATTATTGAAGTATATTTGACACAGAATGTTCCATTACTTTCAGATGTGCAGCATCGGCTAAAGTACACAATAGTGCGATTCCTCTGGCGAAAACATTCAACTTCCAATTTTCTGATAATGTCTTTTCACTCTCATTTTTAAAAGATATTTTTGCAGTTTTCTGGATTCTGGATTAACAGATTTTGGTTTTGCAGAAATTTAAAGTTGTCATTCCAGAGTCTTCTGGATTCCATTATTTGTTTCTGATGAGAAGTTAGTTATTATTTATTCATTGTTTTCTGTATGTACTAAGTACTTTGAGGATTTTTCCTTTATCTATCATCAGTTTAACTGATCTACTTACATCTGACTTGACCTGTAGTTTTTCTGCCTTGAATTTACTGGGATTCATGGATCTATATGCCAATGTTTTTCATCAAATGGAAGATATTTTTAGCCATTGTTTCTTCCAATATTTTTTTCTGCCTTATTCCTACTATCCTCCTTTCATAGGTCCTATTACATTTATAACAGTTTATATTGTCTCATAGTTTCTTGAGGTTCTATTCATTTTTAAAATCTATTTTTAATTTGGATGCCTGAGTGGCTCAGTTGGTTGAGCATCTGACTCTTGATTTGGCTCAAATCATGGTCTCAGGGTGGTGAGATCCAGCCTCTGAGTGTCTTTGGGCTCTGTGCTCAGTGGGAAGTCAGCTTCCTCCTTCTCCCCCTCCGTCTGCCCTTCCCCCCACTCATGCACTCTCCTTCTCTCAAATAAATAAATCTTTATTGTTAATTTTTTCAAATAAATAAATCTTTAAAGAAAATATTTTTTCTTTCAAATTAAGTAGTTTCTACTCATCTGTTTTCAAATTCGTTGACTTTTTCATTTGTGAAACCAATCCAAAGATTTTCTCTTTTAAATTCTTTTATTATATTTCTAAATTCAGTAAGCTCATTTTATTCTTTCTAAAGTTTTCCCTTTTCTACTGAAATTCTCTATGTTTTTGCATTTTATTTACTAATGATTTTTAATGCATTAAAGCTATACTTTTATTATTTTTACAGTTTTTCTCCATTGACTCTTCAAACTTTTTAGAATAGCTGATTTAAATGTAATATAGTAGTGGTGCCTGGGTGGCTCTGTTGATTGAGAGTCTCACTCTTGGTTTGGGCTCAGGTCATGATTTCAGGGTCACAGGATGAAGCCCCATATCAAGCTCTGTGTTGGGCTCTATGCTGAATAGGTGTGGAGTCTGCTTAAGTTTCTCTCTCCCTGTCTCTCCACCCCCCCCAACGCTCTTTCTTTCAAATAAATAAATAAATAAATCTTAAAATAAATAAATAAATACCATATACTAAATCCAACATCTAGAGCATTCTAAGATTGAGTTTTAGTGACTGTCTTTTTTCTTTTGGTTGTATGACAAAATTTCCTATTTCTTTTCACGCCTCATAATTCTTGATTGTCCCTGGATTTTGTTGGCGATATGTAGTACAGATTCTGGGTTCCATTGTTATGTCCACTGAATGTTGAATTTTTTTTTTTAAAGATTTTATTTATTTATTTCACAGAGGGCGAGAGATCACAAGGAGGCAGAGAGGCAGGCAGAGAGAGAGGGGGAAGCAGGCTCCCTGCTGAGCAGAGAGCCCGATGCGGGCCTCGATCCCAGGACCCTGAGATCATGACCTGAGCCGAAAGCAGAGGCTTTAACCCACTGAGCCACCCAGGCACCCGAATTTTGTTCTACTAGGCAGTTCAAGCACTGGCTGATTAGACTGAACTTGGATAGACTTGGTTTTATGCCTTGGTAAGCCAGACCTGTGAAACACTCAAGTCGTTGCCTGACTTCTTCTAACTTGGCAGGACTTAACATTCAAACTCTACGTTCTCCTGTAAATCTCAACAGACCTCATTTTAGTTTTGTTGAAAGTAGGTCTAAAATAGACTTTTCTCTTGAACACTTGTTCCTAACATAGGATCTTTACGGTGCCCTAGTCAGATTCATGCAGTGTTCATGAGATAGTAATGATTTTATCTATTTTGGCTAGACAAAATGTCACGGTCTCTCAGCCCTTTCAGACCACTAGGCTATTTGTTTTACTCTCGAATCCATGGCTACCACTCAAGTAAATACCATAAAATGCCACACGCATGTGCAGCCCAACCCTCAGTTCAGGACTTGTGAAGAACTGCCGCCACACACTGGGCTCCGGATCAGCCCTCCCTTCCGTGACCCCCTCTTCTCCAGCTCTTCCCCGGAATGAAAGCTATTTCACTTGTCCTGAACTCAGAGCTCTCCCTCCTCAGATCAGTGGGACTGACATGCTCTGCTTGCATAGCTCTCCCTGGCAGAAAGCCAAGTGGGGCTCACTTCATGAGTTTCCCTTTTCTCATGGATTGGCCTGGTGATCAATGCCACAAAAAATTGCTTTGTCTATTTGTTCAATGTTATGATTGCTTATACTGGAGGGCTAGACCAGGACCATCTACTCCATCATAATCGGAAGCATAAGTCTTATGCAATTGCTTGTATGACTATACTCTATGGATATATCACTTAATTTTAGGTTTCTACTTTCGAGAAATGTACACATGCAAAACATACAGATGCTGTTCGCTGAAAGTCCTAAAAAAGCTCTAAACCAATTAATATTTTGTTTTAATGGATTAATGTTTTAATGCTAAAGCTTTCACAACAAGGATGATATTTAACCTTCATTATTTATTGGAGATTTTTTTCCAGCAGGATAATAAGCTAATGATGAAAAAAAATTAATAACTCTTCAGTTGTGAAGTCATTACCGGGGATCTCTGGAGCCTAGTTTTTTGTCAGTTCCTTATCGCCACCTCCACTTCCCTCCAACAGCTAAGACTGGCTCAGTCTTGATGGAGACATGAGCTATTTAATTTCACTGCATTTATTCTCCTGGAAATCAGGTAGTATGTACCTTTCTTGAAACTTAGGGATGAGAAAACTAAGGTCAAAATGGGTCTCAATAAGCTGTTACACTCGCATCTAATTGGAAAAAAAAAATCAGTAGAGTTTCTACTTACTGTGCCAAACACTAGCTAGGAGAAAATATTCAGAAAAAAAAAAGGTTTTAAAAAAAGGAAGGGAGGGAGGGAGAGAGGAAAGAAAAAGAAAAGAGAAAAAGAAAGAAAAACAGGCCCTTGTTCTGAAAGATATTACTGTCGGATGGTTTCAAAAGACCTAAATTATGATGCCATATGATGGGATTGATTCTGGAGATATATAAGTGAAGTACTAAGGAATCTTGGAGAAAAGCTACCAACTGCCTTATGAGGAGAAGGCAAAGAGATAAAGTAATATTTAAGTAGGTATAAATGCTATAGGTACCAATTTCACAGTCAAAATTTCTCACTAGCAAAGATACCACTTGCTTTATTTCTCCACAACTAAATTTCTCTACGACTTGCTTTATTTCTCTACAACTTTATTTCTCTACAACTCTACAACTTGCTTTATTTCTGTACAGCTACAACTTTATCAGAGTACCATTCCATTTTGGTAGAAGACCACTTAATCTTACCATTTCAAGGAACATTCAGTCACTTCTGGTTTAATTTTGAGTCTCTCGAGAAACCACTAAGCCAATTCAGTATTTTCTTTCTGTCCTTCTCCTTTCCTGAAAGTATGCCTCAGGATTATATCATTCTTAGGAATTACTTTTTATTTATTTATTTGGGGTTTAAATAGGGGTTTTACTGTTATTATCCAAGAATTGTGGTGAGGACAAGTAGCCCGTAGTTATCTACATATATCTGTGTTGGCATCTTGTATGATGAAGATCATTCTTCGTCATCACTTCATTGCTGACAGAAAAGTCTAGATTTTGGCTTGTTCATTGGTCACTGTGTTCATGCAGGTCATTCTCTATCTTCCTTAACCCTACTCCAGTGTCTGTCCTGGTCAGTTGGCTTACACTGTAAAATTTCTGTACCTTTCCAAGAGCACAGGCATAACAGAAACTGGACACTTGCCTTTCCCAGACTGATTATATGGTGTATGGCTGCCTTTGGGCCCATTCTGGAGTAGTGAAGTAGAGTGATTAAACATACAAACATTGGAGATGTTCTTCCTTAGTTTGATCCCAGCCCACCAAGGACCAATAGTCTAACCCCAGTCATCTAATCTCTCTCCATGCTTCGTTTTCCCTCATGGAGAGAGTGATTATAACAGTATTCTTTACTTCCTAGAATTATTCTGAGGATGAACGATAGTGATACATCCAATATGCTTAGAAGCACATTGTGTTTCAGACAGTAGGTCACTCTGGCACAGAGTGAACATTATATAAATATTATCTATCTTAGCAGGAGCAGCAGCCCAGACTTTTCACTCAGCAGTTTCTCCTCAAGCACCAAGTTGATCCTGGCTCTTAAATTATAAGGCTTGCAGTCTTACAACACCACCTCTTGGGAAATTAAAAATAACCAAAAATAGAAACGAGGCAATGTCTGTTTGTGTTTGGATTTATATCAGAGAACTTTTCCAGGTTCGCAACCTTTAACTTTCAGTTGTGTTCTTCAAGTTTGCCTTTTCTCATCAACTAACTATATTGCTTTGGAGTAGAAAACTTGTCTTGCAGTATTTGGTATTGTGTTCTTTTCACTCTTATTTCTGTATTTATTTATTTATTTAAGGATTTTATTTATTCATTTTTTAAAAGATTTTACTTATTTATTTGACAGAGAGAGATCACAAGTAGGCAGAGAGGCAGGCAGAGGGAGAGGGGGAAGCAGGCTCCCTGCTGAACAGAGAGCCTCAGGACCCTGAGATCATGACCTGAGCCGAAGGCAGAGGCTTAACCCACTGAGCCACCCAGGTGCCCCTATTTATTCATTTTGAGAGAGTGAGAGAGACTGTGAGAGAACACAAGCCAAGGGAGCAGCAGAGGGAGAGGGAGAAGCAGACTCTCAGCTGAGCAGGGAGCCCGATGTGGGGCTTGATCTCAGGATCCTGAGATCATGACCTGAGCCGAAGGCAGACACTTAACTGACTGAGCCACCCAGGTGCCCCTTTTTTCTCTAAACTTATGGGATAAACATGGTCAGCATCCTAGAGCACTTAAATTTTGTCATTCAAAACAAAAGCAGAATCCACTTTTCTTCTCTAAAAAATCCTCATATTTATAAGCTTTGATTTTAAAGACTTGAATTTGCTGTAGAATTCAAAATCTATTTTTGTTATCAAAGCTGAATATCAACTACTTATGTCTCTTAGCAAACCTACTGTCTAAGTCTATTCTGGGGCAATGTTGACCAAAGAGCCAGAATATCAAGTATAAAGAAAAGATTTTTCAAGGCCATCCGAATATGTTTTACTTGTTCCCCCCAGATCCACCTTTCAAATTTCTCTACCTTGTTCTGTATCTCAGGATGCTAAGTTTTATGAACTGTATCAATAGGCCCATTTCCCCTCTGGCTTCCAGTGGGTTTGGCCAATGGGCAAAACTGACAGTCACTGTACTTGGTTTCCTTCCTGTTTGCTCTCTGCAAGTGAGCTGGGACCCTCTGCTCCCCTTTCTAGTTCCTGGGGAAGGGGGGTGGTTGTTCTCACATCCTGAGAAGGCTTGCCCTTATGGCTCCAGGTTTCTTTCCTCCCTTTGTGCCTGAGTCCCAAACCTGGGCGGGTGTCTTTACTCTATGGAGCTGTCTCTTCTCAGGGAAGCTGGAGAGTGAGGCTCTGTTCGACTTCATGCCAGATGCCTGATGCTGGGACCAGGGGAGCACGCATCTCTTCTGCTCTGATGTAATGACAGCATTTGTTTTTTTGTTTTTATACATAAGTGAGAAATTTTCTTCTTTACCAGCCCCCCTCCTCCAATCTTCTTACGATAGCTGTGGTTTCAAAACCCAGTTGGCGTTGTTTAAAGTATGTGGGTATCTTGTAAGTGAACTTTGTAGCCCGCCCCCCCTTTCTCTCAGGGCCTTTAAGACTAACTTCTGGAGAGCAAAAAAACAAGAGACTCTTGGGTCTCCAATCAGGGTTGGGGTGAGAATATGAGTCTCAAATAACGAGTGAATAGAGACACAGGCTGCCTTGATTTCAGAATGTCACAAGAATCTGGAGCCTGTTGCTTTTAGGTTGAATCTCCCCTCCATGAATGGGTGAAGGCTTCCATGTGAGCACACAGGCACATCAGGGACAACCTAAGCCAGCCATGCTTGAATCTTTTCATTCTCCAATAGGAAACAGCCCGTGCTCTTTAGCCCATCAGCCGGAGCCATCAGTAGTATGCCCCCGGCCCTAACTCCCCTCCCTGCCTCATGCGTCCAACTACTCAGTCACAGCAAGTGCACTCCTTGTTGACAGCAAATGTCCCATGCTCTCCCAAGTCCATGAGTACGCTCAAGCCATTTGCTTTCTCTAGAACACCTTCAGTGGAAACCCATCTTCCCATTCCTTCAAGTGTCAGCCAATAGGCTGCTTTCCCAGTGCCTTTTACAGTGGAGCGACCAGGATTTAGTGAAGGGAAGAAAGCCCCCCAAGGTTACTTAAATATTTAGCAGAATTGCAGAAAACAAGACTCTACTCTCCCTGTAGAATTCCTTTCATCAGACTACATTGATGAATACATTTGTGTCTATAGTTTTGTGTTGATAATTACAACTGACTTCTAAGGCAATTTTCTTCCTCCTCCTGACTTGCATTTCTGGAGCTGCCCATACACTAAGACTCCCAAGCCCTCACGTGCTTCCCTCCTCATCTCAAGGCCGTGCCACATGTTCATCTAGATGTTTTCTACTCCTTGACTCTCATGAGGGCTCTTACTTTGCTTCTCTTCCCCAGTGTTCATGGATTTCTTGCCTGTGGTTCAGCCCAGGACTGATTTTCATTCATCCTCTTCATAGCAGGGAATTCATAAAAGTTTTCAGAGCATCTAGAAGCCAAGAAGATGAAGTGAGTCATTCATTCACGAAGAAGTGTTGGCATCTAACAGAATTAATCTCAGCATCACACCCCAGTCCCACCAAGTGAGGAGAATGTTCACAAAGGAGAGAACTGGAGACAGTAGGTGAGGTCCCAACAGTGGCATCCCAGGCGTCAGCAAGCCAGTGGGGAAAGGATTTCTGTAGGCTGCTAATCAGCAGAACCACAGACTCAGAGCCTCTCAGAAAACGGCAAGACCAACAAAGGTCTGCGGTACCATCACTTTATGTCCAGATGGGAGGACTGGACCCAGTGGAGGGGGATCAAGGGTAAGGCAGCAGCCATTTAGCAGGGAAGCCAGAAACAAAACAGAGGTCCCCGAACATAGGGATCCAGAACTCTCTTTTATTCTTAATTTTATTCTTTTTTTTAAAGATTTTATTTATTTATTTGACACAGAGAGATCAGATCACAAGTAGGCTGAGAGGCAGGCAGAGAGAGAGAAAGGAGGAAGCAGGCTCCCCGCTGAGCAGAGAGCCCGATGCGGACCTCGATCCCAGGACCCTGAGATCAGGGCCTGAGCCGAAGGCAGAGGCTTTAACCCACTGAGCCACCCAGGCGCCCCTTAATTTTATTCTTACTCAGATTATATCTTGTACCCTTATAATTTGGGGCTGTGTTAGAATGTACCCCAAGTTCCTGGGCAATAGGACTCTCTTCTTGGGTGCAGCTATGGCCCTCATATAACCTCAACAGCATGCATAAGAAGAGAAAATCTATAAGTGTTAATTAATCTTTGGAGGAGAAAGACTAACATCCCTCCACTGAAGGACACACAAGACCACAGGGTATTTGCATGTAGGTCCTTCTTCGCTCATGGACCCTAAACCAGTTCTGAGAGCAGCCATCCCTTCAGCATTCTGACATCACACTGTATCATCGCCTCAACCATCACTCCAGCACCACAGGAGGGAGTGGGGTAAGACATTTGGTGTGCAGAGTGATGAGCCTGAGAGCCAGGGCCTAGAAATCTGATCTTGGTTCTATCTCCAACTCCCAGGGTAGCTTTGGGCAAGACCGTTCCCTTCCTTTCTGAATGAATTCATTTGTGCAATGGAATTAAAATCCCTTATGGATTGGTTCCTAAAGACTGGATTTGATAATATCTTGTCGTGGTGATAATCTTTCAGTTTCTATCGGTCTGGATACTTGATTCTATGTATGCCTCAGAAAATATGGAGAATGGTTTTGTTGAGGCAGTTCCAGTGTTGGAACTTCTTGGTCTGGGCCCATTTCTATGTTCTCTTAACCCTAGCCTGCTGTTCAGATATCCCTGTCTCACTTTACCCCAAGCTCCCCCCGGAAACTTACAGGTGGGAGGACAGGCATGCTGGTCCCCTGGTTGGACAGACCAGGTTGCATCAGGGGAAATCACCCAGTCCACAGCCATAACTAGATGTAAGGTGACCAACTCTCCCCTATTTGCCTGGAAATTTCTCACTTCTAAAATTGAAAACCCTGCATCCTGGGAACTTTCTCAATGTCAGGCAAACCGGGATGGTTGGTCACCTAATGCAAAGGGAGACAAGGCAGCTGCTTCCCCTGCTTCTAACCGTGCAGCAGGTAGAAGAAGCTACTGGTCTCCCTGTGAGATTTGGTGGTGAAAAAAAAAAAAAAAAGATGGGAAATCGGATGCTCTAGGCAATCAGCAATGGGTCCACTATTGGATAGAATGTAGCCAAGCATGGAGGGAGTGGGAGTGTGGTGGTGTATGCCAGGTAAGGAGATTAAACCTTCTGCTACAGGCACAGGGAAGTATTTGTGGGTGTGATTCTGTGTTTTGTAGTGACGCACTTTTCAGAGCTATGTTGAGGCATATTCACCCTACATTTAGTACAGATTGGATTGGACCAGGTGAGACTGGCAATAAAGATGGAATTTCAGAGGACAGAGAGAGGATGTGACTCCTCGAGGTCACACAGAAAGTCCATTGTAGGGTCAGAAATAGGACTTAGGGTTCAATAAATGTTCCAGATACTGACCAAGGACTTGGCAACTTTCTCCTTCAGGTGATGGTAGTGAAGAGGTAGTGTTGGTTGTAGTGGGAGCCAGGAAAGTGGCGGTGGGGACCAGAATATGAGGTCAGTTAGAAGGGGTCCCTCAGGGCGCCTGGGTGGCTCAGTGGGTTAAAGCCGCTGCCTTCGGCTCAGGTCATGATCCCAGGGTCCTGGGATCGAGGCCCACATCAGGCTCTCTGCTCGGCAGAGAGCCTGCTTCCTCCTCTCTCCTCTCTCTCTGCCTGCCTCTCTGCCTACTTGTGATCTCTCTCTCTGTGTCAAATGAATAAAAAAAAAAAAAAAAAAAAAAAATTTTAAAAAAAAAAAAAAAAAAAAAAAAAAAAAAAAAAAAAAAAAAAAAAAGAAGGGGTCCCTCAGTGACTTTTTCAACATCTCCCTCTCTTCTTTTCTCTCCTTCTCTTCTTCGTCCTCCTCCTTTCCCTTTCTCTCCTTCATCACAGCCACCTCCCCATGGCCTTCCAGATCTCCCTCAGCGCCTTCAGTCTTGCTCAGCATCCTCACCTGTTTACCACATCTAGCCTCTACTAACATCATATTATCCCAGGATTGCAAGACTATGAGCAAGTCATAATTTAGTATGAAGGTCAAGCCCTCGCTTCTGCTCCTCGGGATTCCCATACTGCACCTTACTTCTCCCAAAGAAATAGTAGTTTTAGGAGAGGGATATCAGAGTTCAGAGAACAATGGGGAAACACCACCCAAGGACTTACATCTCCCTTGTGCTAGTGGAGCCCCACCACGAGGGGGCAGTGGTAGAGAAGTTCCCACTCACTACAACGTTTCCCTTCTCTCAGGATCTTGACCCGCTTAAGTCATGGCTTCTCTGTTTGCTCTCTGATGCCATCAGCTTTGTTTTTTTTGTTGTTGTTGTTGTTATATTTCCATAATTTTTCTCAGAAAATAGACTAATCTAGTCAAAGATTTTCTATCAGAACCAGAAGCTGAAGCCTCAAGATGCACTTTAATACCTCATCTTTGAGTCACATTAAATTAATATTTTTAAGCATCTTAATAAATACTATCTGTCTCCTAGGAATATTGTGCTAAATTTTGCTCCAAATAGCATTAATTAGAATACTTCTTTTCTACTCCACTGAGTACGCTGGACCCCCAAATCATTATTTTAAAAAAAATTAGTTTATTTCATGAAAGTCTGTTTTAATTTATCAATATCAGCTAAATTAGAATCAATTAGAATACTTAGAAGTGATTTTTAATGTGGTTCGTTTCCTAATGTTGGGGACCGGGGAATCACCCATGATTCACTCTGAAGGATTAATGTGCAGAACGTGGTAAAATTATGAAAACGTTTTGATCTCTGATCCATCCCTCTCATTTCATTTTATTCCATTCTCTCATTTTTGCCATGAAAAAACAAGGAAACAAACTGTGATTTCTTGCTTCTCACTGAGAGAACTCATAAGCCTCTATAATACTATCATTATATTATTATACTGTTATTATTGTATTCTTATACTGTTATCATCTAATGTGCCTGAACCCCCATTAGAATAAGCGACAGAACAGGAGCATGAAGTACGAGCAGTCAGTGTGGACAGTCTGGGGTAGGATATTGCAAACAGCTCACCTGAACAACCTGAGCCCCACGGAGCTCTGAAACCCAGCTTCACTCCAGGGCTGTTTGTGGCAGAGAAGGCAGAGAAACAGGGTCCATCCATGGCTGTCAATGGGGGACTAATCAAATAAACCCAAATTTTTTTCTAGGAAAAAATAAGTATCTTTATTTTTTGCTATAGAGTGATCTCCAGAAGTTATTTTTAAGAAAACTAAGAATGAAAAAAAGTGAAAATGCATGTGAGTAGCATTCTAATCTTAATTTAAGGATGTGAAGATATTCATGTAACTATATCAGTTTAAATGTTTAAAATGTGGACAAACAAACTATAAAAGATTTTTAAAAATTATAAAAAGAATGAGGAAGAGGAAAAGGGTGGAAAGGAGTAGACAGGGATAGAAACCAGACTTCCTTGAATAGATCTGGTTCTGTAGATTTGATTTTGAAGCAATGAAACTATCTTATATGATAATAAAATATTAAAGTCATAAAATACTATACCTAAATTTAAAAAAATGAATAAATGAAATAAATTTACCAATTGGTAGAGAAAAATACTAAATAAGAAAGTATTGCATGCAACTTTAAAATGTAAGAATGTGTATATTTCCTGTAGGATATAATTTTAGAGGAAAAAGAATGACCTGCAAAAATTTTAAATGTTTTTCAGCAACCATATTGTTAACAGTAGTATCATTCTTATTTCTCCTTATAGAAGTATTTCAGCTAATAATGGAAAACAAATAATAGAATTAAGAATTAAGGGACACAAGTGGCTCAGCTGGTTGAGCATTGGCCTTTGGTTTAGGGCATAATTCCAGGGTCCTGGGATCAAGTCCCACATTGGGCTCTCTGCTTACCAGGGAGCCTGCTTATCCCCCTGCTTGTACTCTCTCTCTCTCTCTATGACAAATAAATCAATAAAATTTTTAAAAAATTAAGATATCACTATTTTACAACCCCTAATTAATTAATCTAGGCATTCTTCATCAAAGTCATTAACGTCACAAAACAGTCACCAGACATTATCTACATCCTGATGTAAAAACACAATACGTCCCATGAGTCTTAAAAAAAATAAAAGCTCAAATCTGAATATCAGACCCCTAGACTCAGCTATAGATTTACACAAAAGCCAGGAGACGGACCTATGCTTAATGTAGCGCAGGGTGCCATCAACAGAATCTAATCAGTGGGAAACTTTACAGGACAAAAGGCTTTTTTCATTAACAAATACTTTGCAAGGGGAAAAATAGTAATGGAGAGTGAATTTGTCTGTACAAATGGGATCAGAAATTATATCAACCAATTGTAATGTGTGGACTTTCTTTGGATGTTTTTATCTTGAATAAAGCAATCTATAAACACAATAAAATATTTATGACACTTATGAGACAATTAGAAATTTGGGGGGTGGGCAGAATGGGTGAAGGGGTCAAAAGGTACAAGCTTTTAGATATAAAATGAATAAGTCATAAGGATATCATGTATAGCATGGTGACAAGAAGAGAGAGGGAGGAAGGGAATTAGAAAGAGAGGAAGAGAGATAGAAAGAAAGGGGAAGAGAGAAAGGAAGAAAAATTTGAATGTTGACTGAATATTTGATATTATAGAATCATTGTTAATTTTTAAGTTGTAAAAGTGATATTATGTAGAAGTGCCAGATACAATACAAAATATCCAGCGAAACTTGAATTTCTAATACACAAAATATAAATTACTTGGGTAACTATGGTTTTGGGGGGGCTTTTGGTTTGTTTGCTTGTTTATTTTAAAGAGAGAGAGAGACTCTTGAGGAGGGCGGGGGTGGGGCAGAGAATCTCCAGCAGACTCCTCACTAAGCAGGGGGTCCAGCACAGGGTTTGATCTCATGACCCTGAGATCATGACCTGAGCTGAATCCAAGAGTCTGACGCTTCAACAACTGAGCCCCCCAGGCGCCCTGTGTAACTGTGTTTAATGCAATATGCCCTGTGTTTTTTATTTGATAAACTAGCAATTCTAGTAGTATGGCTATATTGAAAACAACAGTCTTTATTTTTTACATATATACATACAGAGATATTTAAAGATAGAAAAAAATGATCTCTGAATTTGCTTCAAAATACTGTGGAGACAATGCCGTGTATGACGGTATAGATAGAACAAGATTAACCTTTCACTGTTAACTGTTAAATCATAGAGATGGGTATGGGGGTGGGGTGGGGTGTTCTCATTATATCATTCTATTTGTGTGTCTGTTTTGAATTTTTCAAAATGAAAAGTTCAAGGACACGTAGTCTGAATATTTCCAGGTCTGTTAACACCGGCATGCAAACAAGGCACAGTAACATCAAGGCCCACTTTTTTAGCTTCCAGTGAATGGTGTCAGAATCTTCCCCCAGCTTCTTTGGGGCTGTTTAAAATGTACATAAGTTGGTTCCACTAGCCTCTTGTCAGGGCAGCAAATACTTGTCTTGACTGCTAATACCACTGACCCGGCACAACCACTTTCCTGGTGCCTTCTGAGCTCTCCAGGTGTCAAAGCTTCATTCTGGAAGCTGGAAGATAGGGTTGGGAGGAGCCGTTACACCACTGGATCCTACAGTGTAGTGTGGGTCCTGAAGCTACACTCCTTGGACCCAGTCCCAAAAAAGCATGACATCTCATTTAGCTCCGAGAGTTAACTACTTTCTTCACTGAAAGAAAAAATTAGCTTCTCAGGCTAAGAAAGAAGTGAATAGTGTTCCAGCTCCTTCATTGCTTTTGTCCCCTTCTCTGGTCCCCTCTACCTTCAGTCTGCTCCTGCCCCGGTCCCTATCCTTGAACGTGTTCCCCGAGCTAAGGTCTTTGGGGAGGGTTATTGCAAATGAAGAGGTGATTGTAGGGCTCCAACTCTCTTATTATACAGCTGGAGAAACTAAGTCAGGAAATAGGCCATGATGTGTTTAAGGGAAACCGCATCAGAGGCTGATTCTAAATTCTAAACACATTTCCCTGTAGTCATCGAGGTGCTGGGGCAGGCAAGATGAGCCACTGCTCTCTGAGGGGATTTCCCTACACACAGTGGAAACAGTAAGAAGCTGCTCCAAAAGGCAAAGTCGTAGCCCTTGAAGCAAATCCCACTGTCATCCCAGGTCAGGGCAATGATTCTTGCACATTTTACTGGAACAGAGAGGTAACATAGCCGTCCTTGAGGGTAGGTGAGGTAATACCTCTCTGCATCATTACCCAGAAGTTTGCTCCTGAACAAAAGCCACGAAGTTAGCTGTGATCATTCGGGTCCTTCAAGCTGAGACATAGTTGGAAAACAGCTACGAGTTCAGCTCTTTGTGGGGAGAGAGCGGAGACGTGGGCCAGGCAATGTAAGAATCGAATACCGGTTGCTGTGTAGGGAGCACTTCCTAAGAGACAGGGATTTAAATGCTTTGCACCGTTTGATCCTGCAATATCTTACCAAGTACTGGATAGTCCCCATTTGACAAAACAGGAAGCTGAATTCTGAAGAAGGTGATACACTTCTCACACAGCAAGAGGAGCACTTTCTCACGTACTGTCTGATGCCATATTCAGGACAGATCAGAGATAAAAGATGGCCATGCCAATTTGCAGATACCTAGGAAAGATGTGACCTACGTGAGGTCACTGAGAAATATTAAAGCAGGTCTAGGTTCATGGATTATGTCTCTTCCTTCCAGGTCAGTGGTATGTCTAAAGTTCCACATTGTACGCACTGGGGTTAGGTCATCTTACCCTTGGACTGCAGTGAGCAACCCGGGGCATTCTAGAGAGATCTGATCAAAATATGTTCCTCCCTAGCTCTGATTTCAGCAAATTCCCCACCCAGAATTGTATATACTCTCCTAAATGCTAACTAAAAGGCACACATTACTCGTAAGAGTGGATTCTGACACACTGTTTCCTGCGAAGGTTAACTTCTATCCAAATTTTCCATCCACAGCCCCCTCTGATGATTCAGAAGGTGTGCGCTCATGAATGAAGAGGTACAACTACATATTTGGAGCTTGAATTTAACAGTAGAGATACAACTCCATCTGAATTAATAAGAACTGTCCTCCTCCTTACTGCTAGTAGAATTGAAGGCATTTTGCGTCTTTGTAAATTAGCACCGGCAAATCGAAGGAGATGAGTCAAGCATTATTATTCATCTCCTTCCTAGAGCCCTTAGGATCAGAGATTTAATATTGATTTTTGAATTGACAATTTTATAAAACAATTTTAGAATTTATATTCCAGGAATAATCCTTGCTCATATCACCTGGGACCTCTTTTGTACTAGAAAAGGAGCATTGGACACTCTGTTGGAGCAGCCAAGACAGCACAAGGAACGCCAGTTACCAGGATGCTTTTTGGGCAGATGTGGGTGTTCCGCTCCTTCTCGGGCTGGTTCCTAGTGCATGCTCCGTTTGTGATTCCTGAATGAATGAGTGAGCGAATGAACATAGCAAGGGAAGTCTGTGTCTTAAAATCAAATAGCACATAAATGTAATGAAAACTTAGTTATGAGAGCAAATCAAGCAAACAAACAAACAACAACAAAATGTTATAAACGAGTGTGCTGATAAAGAGGAAGATAAAACAAAATGGCCAAAAACTTAACGTTCATGAAAATTAGACTCCAGAATGAAAAAATATCACAGTCTGATTCCCTCCGAATTGTAAAGAAATGAAGCTTCATCTTAGCCTCTATATAACTCTGGTTTTGGAGATTTATATTTATTTCTATTTAGTTCCATTTATTTTGGATCAATGCCAAGTGGATCTGTGGTTGATAATTGTGGCAAACTAGAGTTGTGGTATCTGATAACTCTCTCTGAAACACATACCACTAACATATGCACATGTGCGCGTGCGTGCGCACACACACACACACACACACACACACACACACACATTGCCAATTATTTATATACGACAAAAGCTCAGTTTGAAAGCCACACTAATCTGTGTTTGCTTCCTGGCCCCTCACTTACTAGTCTGGCTAAAACTAAGTGTCTCATTGGCAAAACTGGAAACATGATATTTATGTTACAAGAAAGCTTTAAAGAAATAACTCATTTATTATTTTACCAATATATATATATATATATATATATATATATATATATATATATATATATATATATATAGACAGG
>LNAC01000269.1:1229144-1344647 GCA_002007465.1 Ailurus styani | reverse complement strand
ATATATATATATATATATATATATATATATATATATATATATATATATATATATACACAGGTTGCATCTCACACCAGGCATCATGTTAGGAATTTACATGCACACACAAGTTTCCTGACTTCTTGGAGTTTATATTCTAGAGGTAAAGAATAAAAAGACAGCAAATAAATGACACTTACAGGTTGTGATTAATGCTCTGAACAAAATAAACAAGGTGTTTTGGGAGTCAATGATAGGAAGACCTGCTCAAATAATCCAATCATGAAAAGTCTCTCTGAAGATACTGAATCAGAATCCTTAGAACTGAGAAGGAACCACTAAAGAAAGAAGCTTAGGCAGGAAGGAGGGTGAATGCCAAGGCCCTGGGGCTGGCGAGTTCTTGGGAGTGCCAGGGGCTGAAGAACAGTGGTCAAGAAGAAAGTGGAAGTGAGCTGAGAACTGGGTCAGAGTCAGGACATGCAGGACCTTGTAGATCTGGAAGAGTCTACGTTTTATTCTAACAGCAAAATGAAGCTATTGAAAGTATCAAGCAGGAAGATGACTTAGTCTTATCTACATTCTTTAATAATCTGACTTCTCTCTGGAGCATGGACTGGAGGGGCAAAAGTAAAAATTGAAATACCAGGGCGCCCGGGTGGCTCAATGGGTTAAAGCCTCTGCCCTCGGCTCAGGTCATGATCCCAGGGTCCTGGGATCAAGGCCCACATCGGGCTCCCTGCTCAGTGGGGAGCCTGCTTCCTTCTCTCTCTGCCTGCCTCTCTGCCTACTTGTGATCTCTCTCTCTCTGTGTCAAGTAAATAAAAAAAAAAAGAAAGAAAGAAAGAAATTGAAATACCAGTGAAGAGGCAAATCACAATAGATGAGAAAGAGAAGATGGGGACTGGAATCAAGAAGGTGTCACTAGAGAAAGAGATAGATGTGTGCATTTTTTCATATATTTTGGGCAGAGGATGGATAGGACTTGATAAAAGGCTGCATAATGGAAGTGTGAGAAAGGGATAACTCTAAGGTGACCCCTAGGTTCTGCTTCAAGGGATAGTCTGGCCATTTATGGAAGAAAAGACCTGAGGAAGAACAGGTTACGGGTCCCAAAAAGATAATGCATACCTTGTCCGGAAAGCACTTAATGCAGTTCCTGACATGTAATGTGCTTTCAATGGGTGGTACTAAAAGAAAATGCTTCTATCATCTGATAATTCAGGTCCATTAGTTTCCCTTGACAACCTATTACAATTTAAATAAAATCTTCCAGAAGTATTTTCAGTTTCACGTTTCTGTGCTTTATGTTCACTTTTCAGTAACTAAATGTTTAAGGTCTATATATTCCTTATCTTAAAATCTCATGGGGGTAACAAAGACGAATTTCCCATCGCTGTCCCACTTTTCATTTAAATAAACACTGTGCTCTAGAGTGATTTTTGTGATCCATTCTTCCCAATTCTTACCTCTACAAGGAGACAGAGATACTCTTTGGCCGTCCCCAACAAGAACACTGTCAGATCCATTGGCCCCGAGAGACAGGCTATGGTTCTTCTTTTCCAGGGCGGGTGAGTGGGGAGTCCCAGAAACAGAGCAATCAGTGTTATTAGCGTGTAGGGGAGATTGCCACAGGCTGGACATGTGCCTTAAGTTCCCTATAATAAGGACAGTCCCTCCGAGCAGGCCTTGAAGTACAGATTTAGGTAGTTATTACAGCAACTTTCCAGCAGAGGGCAGCAAATGGTCTTAAAGAAGGGGAACCTCATTAGAATTGCATCAAATTACCATTGGACTATGACAGGATACACGATCTCTCATTAAAGACTTATAACCACCCAGTAGATGGCTTATATCATTATCACCTCCATCATGCTGGGGCTTATAGAAGACCGACCTGTGGCCCAAAGTCAAGTGTAGAAGAAAATGGGAGAGCTGGGATTTGGAATCCAGGTCTGAATCAAAAACCCAGGAGCTTAATTCTTAAGCTGCGTGAACTCGCCCGAGACATTTCTGGTTCCTCAGAATGACTGTGGACCTTGCGAGGGTACAAATTTTGGCTGACGTAAAGGAACCTATTCTAAATAGCAGAGCTGCCCCACCGTGGAGCAGATGATTTCCCGAGATGACCTGCTCACCAAGGCTGGAGACATGTGCGAGATGCTCGGATGGCTGACCGTGTCAAAGAGCCTTCTGCAGGAAAAGGAAGTTGAGCTAAATGGCCCATGATATGGAGTCCTTCAGAGTAAGTGAGGTCAGTCTCTGGGGGAGGAGTGTCCGCAATATGTTCATTTCAGCGATACTTTGTGACTCAATGTTGGGTTACATTTAGAGAAAGTTTCAGAGCCTATTTAAAAGCCAAACGAGAAAAGAAACTTTATTACTTGTTATATCTTGTTTCTCTTGGCTAGCTTTCCCTTACATGGTCACCAAACTTGACTCTAAATAACATTTCACTGTTTGTTCAATTTTAATGTAAATCAAGGTACAGCCCACAATCTATCTTACTGATATTACTCAAAGGACATGTCTAAAGACAAGTAGGATCATTGGACAAGTGCATAATCCCCCAGGGTAACAAATTTAATTCAGATAATACATTTTAGTGCTTTTAAAAAGATAGTTTAGTCATCTTTTGTAGTTATACTTGGTGCTTTTGTAATAGTAACAACCACCTGGCATTTATCTAGTACATGGTAAGTTTTAAAGTCCAATTGTATATATCATATCATTTTCATTTGATCCCCATAAAAACTTTGTGATATGTAACAGACAGAGATCAGTAGCTCCACTTCCCACATAAGAAAACTGAAAGAAAAGAAGTGACTTATTCATAACAATGCCTGGTAGAGACCTGAACTTCTAAACCCTGAAAAGACATTATCTTGGTTTTGGTGTTTAAAAGCTTGGACTTTATCTTCCAATAATTGGGTTTACTTCCCATCCCTTTCTCTTCGTAGCCACATTGGCTGTGTCACTTAATTTCTCTGGCCCCTAGTTCCTTCATTCTTAGAATAAGGTCAATAAAAATATCTCTTAGATATTAGATACTTTTGTTGTGAAGATTATATGCTGAAATCTAGGTACTGACCAGAACATGGTAGCGCCCAATAAATTTTAGCTACTACTAGTATATTCCGCGGTCTCTGACACTTGTGTCTTTGTGCTGCCTGTGTGAGGACCACACACTGGCATTTGTCTCTGACATCCTGGGAGCAATAAAAGCACTTCCTGCTCTGACTCGTGAATAATGGGAGCAGAAGCAGGGGCGGCACCCAGAGTGACTGTTCCAGAACAGAAACTGTAGTTGGAAAGTGTTGATAAAGGAAGGGATTGTCAATGGCATCAGAAGAACAAAATCCATGGCAGCAAAAATGGATAATATAACCACAATAGAATTAAAAATTTCTACATTTCAAACTATGCCACAATTGGTGTGAAAATACAAGCTTCATTTCAGGAAAATGTGTTTCATACTAGATGAGAACTAGCCCAGAATTCTTATTCAGAATATGAAGAACTCTCAGATATTCGTATTGTCATGACAAATAGTGATTTGACATCTACTATGTGCTAGGAAGTTTTCTGGATACTGAAGTAGAAATTAAATTCTAGAGAAGGAAATATAGTTGCAAAAAACTAAGTATGTAAACGCACCTTTAATAAGCAAAATCTTCGTAGGTACTATGAAGAAAGCTATAACACAGTAAATATGTCAAGATTGTTAGGGGCAGTCTCTTTTCAATGGGAAGGTTGAAGAAGTCTTCTCTAAGCAGATGATATGTGAATAAATATCTGAATGAAATGAGAGATCCAGTCTTGCAAATCTCTGGAGGAAGAACATCCTAGGAAGAGAGAACAGCAAATGCAAAGGTCCTGGGGCAGGAACATTTGTAATATCATCAAGGTAGAGTGAGGAGACCAATGGAGTTAGTGCTGAAAAATTGTCAAGAGATGATCCTGGTAAATTGAGACAGGTATTGGGTCATATTGTGACCCATAAGCCTTGGATGGGCATCTAGATTTTATTCTGAGTGTAATGTGAATCTAGTGAAGGATTTTGAGCAGGGAATGCACAATCTGACTTCTAGCGTGCCACTGCAGAATAGGCAAGAGATGATGATAAATATGACTTCAGCGGCAGCACTGGCGATGAAGAAATGTCAGTGTTTATGGTGTATATCTGGAAATAAAACTACCAGTGCTTCCTAATGGATGTGGGAGGTAAGGAACAAGGAATCAAGGGGCTTGAGCCCAAGGAATTTGTTAAATGATGATAGCACTTTCTGAGATGGGGAGATCCGGGGTAGGGAGGTTTTAGTTCAGAGGAAGGGCTATCAAGAATTCTGTTTAAGCAAGTTACATTTGAGATGCTCAGTAGAAATCCACGTACAAATGCCAAATAGGAAAGTGAAGATACCAGGTCTTAGAAGAATGTGGGACGGGATGAGATCACATAGGGAGTCTGAGAAGCTGAGAAGGGAAGGGAAGGGGAAAAATAGAAGCAAGTAAAATGGGAGTGTTTAGAAGAAAACTGCAATTGGAGTGGAGAGGGAAAGTGCTTGAAAGAAGCTAGAATGTTTCAAAAGCAACAATCAAAAGTTACAAAAACACTTACCCCACCTCTGTTTCCTTCGATTCAGGGAGATCAAAGGAAAACTGCACCCAATGTGCGAGGACCTTTGGGTAGGGCACAGCACTTTGGATATACGCAGTTTTGGGTACAATAAGACAGTGAATAGTCCTAGAAGATATTCCAAAAATAGTGAATTTACTGGTGACAGATAGCGAGTGCTAGGAGGGCAGAGAGAAGCTGTGGGAAGTTCGAGGAAGGGTGGGAAATGCAATGAGGTGACAGAGTGCACAACCATGTGGGATCAGAGTCGTGGGAATGGTGGGTGATGACCTGGGGGTCTTACGCTTCTCAGCCGGGTGGGTGGCCATGCGGTGTTACTTCTGATGGTGTTACAGGGGAAGATAGGTAACCCATTTTAACCCCAGTATTTACTCATCTTGGGATTGATGATGCTATCCTGCATAAGGCAATAGGTGGTTGGGATTCAGGAATTAATTCTAGCAGGCCTGAAATGAGCCCGAGATGTTCATTGTTGCCTTCATGGGACTGAATTATGGTCAAGATTAACATGTACTGATTTATAGTATTGCTTGTAAGCATAGGCCAAGGGAAGCTTGAGAAGAGTTTTTACCATCTTGTGAGTATTCTTTATCGATAACCTCAAGATGGATGGCTTGCCCCTCAAATTAAAAAAAAAAAATCATCGCTAAAAATTCCTAGCCATCATCTGAGCTTTCAGCAAGTTGTAATCCTTTAGTTGGTGGAAGGTCTTGCCTTGAGGTTCGTGACTGCCGACTGATCAGGATGGTGGTGACCAGAGGCTGGGTGGCTGTGGCAAGGTCTTAAAATAAGGCAACAGTGGAGTTTGCAGCATCGATGGACTCTTCCTGTCATGAACAATTTCTCTGTAGATTTCTATGCTGCTCGATAACATTTCACCCACAATAGAACTTCCCTCAAAATCGGAGTCATTCTTTTCAAACCCGGCTGCTGTTCACACAGTTAAGCTTATGTAATACTCTAAATCCTTTGTTGTCATTTTGACATTTTCACCAGGAGTAGTTTCCATCTCAAGAAACCCTTTCTTTGCTCATCTGTGAGCAGGGATTCCTCATCTGTTGAAGTTAAACCATGACATGGCAGCAATTTAGTCCCGTCTTCAGACTCCATTTCTCATTCTAGTTCTCCTGCTGTTTCTGCTGCTTCTGCGGGTACTTCCCCCACTGAAGTCTTGAACCCCTCAAAGTCACCCATGAGGGCTGGAATCAGCTTTTTCCAAACTCCTGTTCATGTTGATATTTTACATCCTCCCCCAAATCTCAGATGTTTTTAATGGCATCTAGAGTGAGGAATTTGTTTCCAGAAGGTTTTCAATTTACTGTGCTGAGGTCCATTAGAACAATCACTACATAGGGCAGCTACAGTCTTACAAAATGTATTTCTTCAATAGAGAGACTTGGAAGTTGAAATTACTTCTTAAGTCATGGGCTTCGGAATGGTTGTTGTGTTAACAGGCATGAAAACAACGTTGATCTTGCTGTACATCTCCATCAGAGCTCTTGGGTGACCAGGTGCATTGTCAATAAACAATAATGTTTTTTTGTTTTTGTTTTTGTTTTGTTTTGTTTTAAGATTTTACTTATTTATTTATTTGACAGAGAGAGAGAGAGAGAGATCACAAGCAGGCAGAGAGGCAGGCATAGAGAGAGGAAGAAGCAGGCTCCCTGCCGAGCAGAGAGCCCGATGCGAGCCTCAATCCCAGGACCCTGAGATCATGACCTGAGCCGAAGGCAGAGGAATTAACCCACTGAGCCACCCAGGCGCCCAATAAACAATAATGTTTTGAAAGGAATCTTTTTTTTCTGAACAGTAGGTCTCAACAGTGGACTTCAAATATCCAGTAAAGTAGGTTCTAAACAGTAGTCACCTTCATGAATGACCTTAGCCAGATCTTCTGGAGAACTTGGCTGCAGCTTCTACATCAGCACTTGTTGCTTCCTTCGCCTTACACTTTGATGTTATAAAGATGGCTTCTTTCCTTAAGTCTCATGAACCAACCTCCACTAGCTTCAAACTTCTGAAGCTGCCTCACCTCTCAGCCTTCACAGAATTGAAGAGAGTTAGGGTCTTGCTCTGGATTAGGTTCTGGGTAAAGGGAATGTTGTGGCTGGTTTGATCTTCTATCCAAACCACTGAAGTTTTTTCTATATTAGCAAGATGGCTGTTCTGCTTGCCTATCATTTGTGTCCTTATTGGAGTAGCACTTTTAATTTCCTTCAAGAACTTTTCCTTTGTATTCACAACTTACATAGCTGTTTGGCACAAGAGGCCTAACTTTCATCCTATCTCAGCTTTCAATATGCCTTCCTCACTAAGCTTAATCATTTCTAGCTTTGGATTGAAATGAGAGATATGCTGTTCTTCCTCTCACTTGAACGTGAAGAGACCATTGTAGGGTTATTAATTGGCCCAATTTCAATATTGTTGCATCTCAGGGAATGGGAGACCAAAGAGAGGGAGAGAGATGAGGGAACAGCCAGTCAGTGGAGTAGTCAGAGCACACACATTTATTAAGTTCACCATCTTATTTGGGTACAGTTCATGGCGCCCCAAAACAAGACAACAGGAGCATCAAAGACCACTGATCACAGATCACCATAACAAATATAAGAATGAGGGAAACTTGGAAATATTGCAAGAATGAACAAAATGTGACACAGAAGCACAGAGTGAGCAAGTGCCGATGGGAATATGGCGCCCAGAGACGTGCTTGAAACTGACCTTCTGTTGGTAAAAAATAGAGTATCTGTGAAGTGCAGTAAAGCGAAGCACAATAAAAGGAGGAATTTCTATATTGTGATAAATGTCAGAGTAGCTGTAGCCTTGGGGAATAGGGACAGTCTGTGAAGGGCAATGAGGGAACTTTCTGCTGTAGTGGCTCACGCACACAAAATGCACAGAACACTTGAGCTTAGGGCGCTTTAATGTATGAATGTTATAACTTATGGAGGATCTTTAAAATGGACAGAATAAGATACCATTTGGAAGAATTTTGAAACTTGAAAAGAACACTACGTGTGCTGTATACAGATGTAGACATGTTGCAAAACACAAAACATGTATATTAACCACTAACACCAACTCCAGGACGATGATTATTTCTGGAGAGTGAGGGTGAAAGATTTGGTCCAGAAGAGTGGACTGTAATTATCTTTATCTTAAAAAGAACACCTTGTCTCAGTCCAGTTAGGCTGCTATAACAGAATACCGTCGACTGGATGACTTATCAACAACACAAATTTATTTCTCAGTTTTGAAGACTGGGAAGTCCAAGATCAAGGTGCCAGCAGGTTCCGAGTCTGGGAAGAGCTCACTTTCTGGTTCCTCACGTGCCCCAAATACCATCACATTGGTCGATTCGGTTTCAACAAACAGATTCTGGGGGAACAGGAACATTCAGTCAATGGCACATGTCTTTCAAAAATGGCCAAGAATTAACATTCAGTCAATCTTGGTTGTGAGTATATAAATGACAGCTACGTATCGTTCTATTTTAATGTTTTGAAAACTTTCCCAATTGCAAACTTTGATTTTAATGAAAATGATAAGAAATTTCGGGGGGGGGTCAAAAGCTGCAAGGCAAACAAGTAGCTGGTAGTTCTAATTCACTTGGATGGGGCTGCATTTCCCAGGTGCCTGAAGGAGCAGCCCCCCACCCCCCACTTCATAAGTCATTCTGCTCCTCAAGTGCCTTCAGCCCACGTGGTTATTCTCAGAGGTACTGGGAGGAGTCTCTTGCAGAAAGACCTTATCAGTGGTCAGGAAGCCATTTCTCCTGTGTTTCCAAGCCAATCCTGGGCTACAAAATCATGCCAAGCAATGTGGTTTCAGGACCTCTGGTTTTATATTAGGAAAGCTGAGACTTTGGCAAGATCAGTGAATGCTGAAATTGGAGCCTTCAAGCCTCTGCGATTAGTCATGCCAGAGAAGGTGTTCTGCCACCTCCGCATGCTCGGCCAAGCTGAGCCACATACTGCCCAGCTCTGTGAGCTGCGGCTGCCCCAGCGTCGGTCATCACACGGTGGCCCAGTGTCCTGGAAACTCAGCATCAAGCAGGACTGACTTCCTTCTCTCTCAGCTTCCATCGCCTGCCTAACATAATGGAAATTATTATTATCAATTTATTATTTCCCTATATTTTATTTATGTTTGTTTTTAATTATGTTATGTATTATTATATATTAATTATGTAATTAATTAATGTGTTAATATAAATTAATACATTGTTTATATTATAATTATAATAGTATAAATTATATATTAATATATATTAATTATGTTATACATATATATCTCCCTTATACTCCCCCATTATTTTTCCCATTATTTTTCCCTATGTTATTCCTTGTGAACTTTTTCTCCTTGGGGTAAAAAAAAATGTCAGAGGACCTTTGGAAACATATTTTCTTCCTTTCTACCTTCCTTCCTTCCTTCCTTCCTTCCTTCCTTCCTTCCTTCCTTCCTTTCTTCCTTCTTTCCTTCCTTCTTTCCTCTTTTCCTAACTCTTGAGTTAGGAATGTTCCTGCAGAGAAGGCTCTTTAATTAAAAAACAAGGATATTTGATGATTATTCCATTTCTTTTAATCTTTTACCATCCATGTGATGAAACTGGAGACAACAGGGAAGATGGGATAATGGGTGAGAAAGAGGAGGCTCATCTTGGATTCAAGATCTGGAGCAAGCAAGCTATGACCTTCCGAACACATACCAGTAATGTGGTCGCACTGAAAAGGCCTACTAAGTACACAGACAAAATGATTTTTTTTCATTTTATGGGCTTAAAAAAAAAAACAAAACAGCTTCACTGATGTATAATTTACACACCACAGAATACGCCTATTGGAAGTGTGTGTTGGTGATGATGTTTAGTAGACTTACCAAGTCTTACAACCATCATCACAGTCCAGTTTTAGAACATTCCCAAGAGTCCCCCTTGCACGGTTGCAGTCAGACCCTCTCTCCCACCGACTGCCCTGAGTTCTGCCTCTGTAAATTTACATTTTCTGCAACCTTCCCACGAATGGTGCAGTTGAATCCCTGCTATTTGTGTCTGGCATCTTTCACTTTCCATAATGCTTTTCAGGTTCACCCATGTCGCTGAGTGCACACAGCACCTTGTTCCTTTTTATTTCTGAGGAGTGTTTCGTTGTATGGATATAGCACATTCTTTTCATCTATTTACCAAGTTGGTGGACTTGTGGATTCCTTCCAATTTATCACTATTATAAAACATGCTCTGAACATTTGTATAGAAATCTGTAGGTGGGAGTGTTTCCATTTCTCCCGGGAGGTACCTAAGAGGGGAATTGCTGGTAGAGAGCAAGGGCTGCATGAGAAATTTCGGTTTCAGAAGAAACCATGAAATGGTTTTTCAAAGTAGCTCTACCATTTTATCTTTCAGCCAGCAACATAAAAGGGTTTGACTTTTGCTGTGTCCTTGCCAAGACTTAGTATTGCCAGTCTTTTTCACGATAGCCCTTCTAGGGATGCACTCTCCATATCCTACTTACTATAGCAGCCAGTTTTCTACCACTGCTGGACTTTGTCAGGCACCCTCCCAGACTTGTACTCTCTCTCTTTTTTTAAGTTTTTGTTTATTTATTTATTTATTTATTTATTTATTTATTTATTTATTTAAGAGAGTAGGGGGAGGAGCAGAGGGCGAGGGAGAAGCAGACTCCTTGCTGAGCAGGGAGCCCAACATGGGGCTTTACCCCAGGACCCTGGGATCATCACCCGAGCCAAAGGCAGATGGTTAACCGACTGAGCCACCCAGGTGCCCCTTGCATATGGGATTTTCTTTGCTTCCAGTGCCATTCTCAGTCCTTAGAACCCCTTATCTTTGAAGACAGTCTAAGTTGCAATGGCTTCCTGACACCCACTGACAAGCTTGGACTTTCCTTATCCTGTGCTCCATCTTCAGCAAAGCCCCTCTGGCATTGTGTCATACCTAGGGATTGGTGTGTCTGCTTTCTCCACGATTACGTCAGTTATTTGAGAGAAGGATGCTCTTACTCCTCTTTGTGTTCGTATTGGGTAGTGTCTGGAATACAATAGATATTTCTTTTATTCTTAATTACAGGATAAATTAATGTGTGTTTTAATTAGCAGAGGAGTGAGTGGTTGTGTGAGGGATCAGGAGATTGATTATAGAAAAGAGAACATTCTAAAGAAGAGCTTCGAGCCAGTCCCGGTTCATCCTCTGCCTCCTGGCACAAGGGAAGCTGATTGCTAAGGTAATGGGAGAAAGACCTATTTATTAGACTAGAGCAGCAGACATGCTGGCAGTGAGAATGTATCAGGCTGGGAAGATTTTGATCACAAGAGCTGAGAGATGGTGTTCTTTCATTAAGAACTTTTCACTTGACAGTAGCAATTTTTATCACCATGTTTTCTGACCTGGGGACACATCGAGGGGTTGTTTTAGTGAGTTCGTTTCCTCTCAGTGTATAGCCCTTGACTTTTAAACTACTTTAATAAAAGAAACCTTGATACATTGGAACCATTAATAATGGCTTTCCTCTTTAAATGGAGTTTTTAGCACAATCCTAAATATGGATTTATTGAACTTCATATTTAAAGCTTGATGAATCTCTCAGCTGCCCCTCTTCGCCAGAGCTTCAGGTACCATTAAGTCCATGCTGTGTGAGAAGAGTGAGTAAGCCTAAGTTCTCTTTCCTTTAAAAATGATGTATTATTAAGGAATAAGGAATAGAAGGCTAATGGCACAAGACAGATCTGAGAAGTGCATAGAGATCTGTAAGAATAGAATCCAGAAGAGGGAATAGACCCCCAAGAGAAGAAATGCTTCCAAAAAAGCTGTTAGAATGTCTTAGATAATACATAAATAACAATTTCCTCCAATATATTTTATATCCGTTTTTTTTATTTGAACATAACAGTTCCGTGAGGTGGGAGCAGTCATTGCTCCATTTTACAGCTTGAGAAACTGAGGCCAGACTGTTTAGGCTATACACAAGCACTAGATTAGAGAGCAAACAAGTGGTGGAGCTAGAATTTAAAACAAAATATTTCTGTTTCTGCAAGATTAGACTATTTTTACCATGTAACATCACCTCAGTTTAAGAGGTCGAAACAGATAAGACAGGCAGATGCTTTATTATTTGATGGTCTTTTTTTGAGTACTTCATAGAAAACAGACTTTGCACCATAAAGCACATCTAATCCTGTGCTATTAGTTCTCATTTTTATTCATTACTTTGTGTCACATAAGGAGAAGCATCATTGAAATTCAGTCTCTGCCCCCAGGAAGTTCCCGTGAAGAAGTTGCTAGTTATTCAGTGACTAAGAAGCTTCAGAAACTTGCATCATTTTTAGCAGACTGAACACCAGCTGTTTGCCCCTTCTTGGGTAGGAAATACATTCAATGAATCCTGGAAACGTCACCCGCACATTCTATGAACTCGGTACTCTTTTTACTTTCAGAGATTTTCAGTCCTCGTCAGTAAAAGGAAAGAGTATCTCTAAGATCTTCCAGTTCCTAGAGAGATATAATTCAAGGAATGACTCTCCTGAAAAAAATGCATCACACATGAAGGGTAAATGTTGAAAATAAGCTATAGTTAGTTGAAAAATCACACAAGTTATAGGAGAGGAGACAATTGGTCCACTCAGACCACCGGCCTTACTGCCTTGTTGCAGAACCATGGACATTCCCACTGGGTTTTATAATTTTACAGATGGGGAAACTGAGGCACAGAGAGGCTAAACCATTATCTTAAAGCCGCATATTCATTGAGTGGCCAGGCCAGGATATAGCCAAAGCACCATCTTTTAAGTACAGAAATCAGTTCCATCAAATTAATTTGCACTGGGAGCCAACTCCATGCTGTGAGCATGAGTTTTGAAATAAAAGAATCCAAGTTTGAATTCACAGAGTGGTGGCTATTCAATTCTGTGAACTGTAGCCAGACAGCCTGCCTTCTCAAGCCTGATTCCTTGGCTATAAATGGGGTTGGATGGAGAGAAAGAACAGAAGATCGTCATGTTGGTAAATAAAGGGACATATGCAATACGTCCAGGATAATATCCAGTTCAAACTCAGTGTTAAATAGTTGTCGTCGTCGTTGTTGTTCTTTTCAAAGTCTGAAACATACTTACTGATTCAATTATTAGCTACTTGTTACCAGCCATGGAGGATGAAAACGTGTTCCTCACCATTGATTCTTTTGAAGATGACGTTAATGATACGATCCAGTGAGTGGCAGGGCAGGAAGTGACCTGTCCCATGAAAACGAATTTGGCATCACCCAGAGACACCTCAAGCCCCACAGTTCTCGTAGAATGGAATCAGAGCCTGACTCAAAACCCTCATTTAGTTTTTCCAGCTTCATTGTAGAGACTGTGGCACCTGCCTTTGAAGAGGTCAAAGATTGGTTGGGAGTGCGAGATGAAGACCCAGGGAGCCATCAGAGGGAAAGGCCGTGCTCTTTGCTGCAGCTCTGACTCTGGAAATAATAAAGAGCGGAAAGCACAGCATGGGCAAAGGTGGCCCTTCCTTGAGGAGGTGCTCAGGCTGGTGTGGCAAGAGAGTGGCATGTGGACACTTGAACCCAGGTGACATGCGGTGGTATTCTGGGAGCTCAGCTTTCACGGAGGACAGAGAAAGACCTAAAATTGTCCCACTTGCCCCTGAGCTCTTGGTCCCTGGAGGCCAGCATGAGACAGTCCGGTGTAGGAGGCCGCCATGGATGCTAGAGTCTGGGGAGGCTGTGCTTCAGAGTAGAGAAACGGGGCTGGAGAATTGGCCCCATTTAATGTCAAGTCCTCAGTTCTCTCTCCTTATAGTTCTGTGGCCACGCCTCCTTGAGGAACACTATTCTCTTTGTGTGTTCTCTTTCTTACCCTGCAACTAGGGTAACTTTGATGTGTAATAAACAAGATAACCTATTTAAAGTTAACAAGTGTATGGCACATAGTGGGCAGTGAAGAAATGGCTGAACTTTGATTCTGAAAGAAACAAGGAAGATAGTGTGTGGAAATATGAGACGTAAAAGAGCCAAACTGTAGGAGAAACCTGATTCCACAGGCTTCAGAGGCTGGTTTCTAGCGTTGAGGTCGGATTGGAAACGTTCTGACAGATACGGAGTTCTGGAAGCCCAACAGCCCTGTGAGCCACGGGTCAGAAGGAAAACAGTGACCCCATCTCCCTCCTCCATCAATCTGTCTTTGATGAGACTCTGAAACCCAAATTTACCTCTTCAAACCAAAGAGCTACTCAACACATCTTTCCCAACAAAATCCTTCCCTTCTCAAAATCCTTCTTTAATAGATTTAAGTTCTGGAGAGAGAAATAAAGAGTACTTGGGTCCAAAGGGACAGTTACAACAAATTTAACCCCTCCCATGTATTACATATAAGGAAAATGAAGCCTGGAGAGGAGAAATGACCAGTAACATCACAAAATGGTTGTGAGGATTTAGAGCTCCTAACTTAATCCCAACTACTGCAGAAGCCACTTTAAGAATTAATTTTCTCTAGAACAGATGGGATAAAAAATTAGGGAAGGAAAGAAGGAAGGTACATAGGTAGGTAGGTAGTAGAAAGGCAGGGAGATCAGGTAGAAAGGCAGGGAGATCAGGAAAGTTTGCCAAATCTAAGGATTTTTTTTTCAGCAGTCTTTTGGCATGGAAACTTCCAGAAAGTAGGAAGCCCTCAAAGCTGCTTGTCCTCTGGCCCTTCTCTGTCTGATTTCATCTCCTGCAAGCACACCAACCATCCTCTACTGCATCAGCAAATCCTAGGCCAGACCTTGCCTCCTGGCCTTTGCACATACTAATGCCTTGCAGTGTTTACCTGGACGATGACCAGTGGGGTTTCATTTCCCAACTCAGGCATCCCACAGGACCCTAGGCTCTCAGCCTTGGCACTTTTCATACCAAATCATAATGGTCTGTTTGCTTGTCTGTCTCACCACTAGACTCTGAGCCCCTGGAGCACAGGGGCTGTATATTACCATCTTGATTTCCTCAGTGCATGCCGTTTATTTATTTATTTACTTATTTAAATGACTGAGTGAGTCCATGTCAAGCATGAAGGATTATTTATTTCTGCAATGTTCTTGCTAAGGCCTTGTAGGTATCTCCATAAATCCTTCATCTGTAATGCAATGTTCATTACATTTTGAAGTCCCATCCCTAGAATGTGTCTCACCCAGATTACTCTATTAGATAAAACAGTATTTATAAGTGATGAGTAAATTTATATACCACAGACATTGTTATTAGAAACCTGCCACAGGAGGTTTCTAGTGTAGTGAAACAGGAGTTTTGAGTGTAACCACTGTAACTCTACTAGAAGATTCTACAAACCCGTGGTGGGCCTGCTCACCCTGACAGCTTCCCCCTCTCCCTCTCCTGCAGGCAGGCTCTCTGCTTCCCATATCTCCCCTCCCCATGGAAGCCAGGCCTGTAGCAGTAGCCAGTGCCCCAGAAGGAGCTTCACCCCGAGAAGTTCTACTTCCACTGGGGACTTCTCAACCTTGGAGTGAACCCTCAAAGAACAGACACACAGGCTGTCTGCTGTCTCTTCCTTGGAGGTACTTTACTATTTGTGCTTTGATCTTACCAACACTGCCGAGGGAGAGATGGGCCAAGCAGGAAGGAGGTCTCCAGGACCCAGAAGAGGTTTGAGGCTCACACCCACCTGCTCCAGCATTTTTAAGAAAGCTTTCCACAAATGAGATGTTTATAGAGGCATATTGTATACTACTATCCAAACATACTATTTATTACCATTTGTCCACCATATTGTAAATCCCTTTATGGGTGGGCTCTAGCTTAGTAGTCTTTGAACCCTTAGGACTCAGCACAGCATCTGGCTCAGAATAAATCCTTAAAACACACAATGAATGAATGAATGAATGAATGAATGAATGAATGAATGAATGACAGCATGAAGAGCTAACCACTAGCATGAGTTGTGAGTAATCATTTGATTTAATGTAACCTAAACCCTTAGTCTGGCACTCAAGGCCTCATGACTAAACAGCACTCCATGGATGGTGTGGGCAGGGCTCATAAAGTTATCCTGAGGATTATAAAAATTTTTTGATAAAAAGATTAGATTTGATAATCCTGATTATAGTTAAATAAAACAAAAATTGAAAATCACCAGAGGGGCGCCTGGGTGGCTCAGTGGGTTAAAGCCTCTGCCTTCGGCTCAGGTCATGATCTCAGGGTCCTGGGATCGAGGCCCGCATCAGGCTCTCCGCTCAGCGGAGAGCCTGCTTCCTCCTCTCTCTCTGCCTGCCTGTCTGCCTACTTGTAATCTCTCTCTGTCAAAATAAATAAATAAAATCTTAAAAAAAAAAAAGAAAAGAAAAGAAAAGAAAATCACCAGAGGAGAGAGCTAAAGAGTATTTTGTGCTCTCTTATTCTAAAATACGTGTTTTCTGACACAGACTGTCCCAGATTTTAGCCTTAATGTGCTCTGGCTTGCAGTGGCCACACGTGGCTGGTTTTGATGGGTTTTCTGGAGCAGCTGAGTGTGGCCACAGGCCAGTGTGCTCATTCTTTTGATTATATCTCAGTGCAGCGAGCACACAGACGTAGTGCAGAAAGGATAAAACATCAAGATAGGAGAGGACTGGGTTTAGCTCCCTGGGCTGCACAGACAGGCATCCAGACCTTTTTTTACCTCCCTGGGCTTGCCTGTCTGGGTTCTGGGGCTGAGGTCATAGATTCGCAGTGGCAGTAAGAAACGTCCTCAGGCTCTCTGGGGGCTGAGAACGTCCTCATGCGGCCTCGAGTGTCCATGTCAGAGGAGGAGCACCTCCTCAGGAAGTTGCTGGACAAGAGAGAGTCGAGGGGGACTGCCTTGGTTAGACATTTCGAGGTTCAAGAGAATCGTAGTCAAACTCTGAAGCCGGAAGCTCCTGCCTCAAGTGCCCACTTTCTTGCTGATTTGAACGACAGGGTAGTAATTACAGGTTCTTCACAAGCCTCCTTAGGCCACACTGTGTCTCTGTAGGCACTTACATTTTATTTGATGACAGTGACATTGATGGATAATAGTTTCCACCCCTGCAAATGATTACTGATTCTATAGCTCATCTAGTAGAAATGTTGCTGCAGAATTTAACACCTTATACCAGGAGAGAAACACACTCCCTGTGTGCAGGTTTCTCGTTGGTGATCTTGTGCGTGATTTTCCTCTACCTCGTATCCCAGGGATTTTGCTAGAAACCTCCATTCATCCTCTTTCAATCTGGGATACAGAGCTTAGAAACAATACCTGAGGTTCACTGAACGATCCCTGAATGCCAAGGACCCCATGGGTAGTAACTCATTTGATCATTTGCTTTCCCAAAATAATTTGGGTTGGTGCCATCTTGCTTTGCTCACCCAAGGTTATCATTGATCCTGATTGCAGCACAGAAATATGCTCTAGGCACATGCACCTTGTATACATTTAAGTAACTCGTCCAAGAGGGGCATAGCTTGGGATGGAAGGAGGCTGAGATGAGGATTCAGGAAATTCGTAATCACTGTGCCACAGTCTAGCAAGAGGAACAGGGGCCCGAAGCAGCAGGAAGGGCGCAAGGGACCAGAACTCCTGGGGTCAAATCTCAGCTCTGTTGCTAACGACCTGCTGTGACAGGTGCCAGACAATTGCGCCGGACTGCTCTGGCTACCACAGCAAAGCACCACAGAGCAGGCAGCTCAACCGAGAGAAACGTACTGTCTGACAGTTCTGGGGGCTGGAAGTGCAAGGTGAAGGTGTCGGCAGGGTGGTTTTCTGGAGGCGCCTGTCCTTGGCTTGTGGAGGTCGACTTCCCCTGGTGTCCTCCCACGGTCTTCCCTCTCTGCACGTTCTCTCCTGGTGTTTCTCTCCCTCTTCTTATGAGGACCCTGGTCATATCAGAGTATTCCCCCCCCATATCACCTCATTTAACCTAACAACCTCTTTAAAGACTCTGTCCCCAAATAGAGTCACATTCTGAAGCAGCAGGGTTAGGACCTCAACACACCACTTCCAGTAACTTGGGTGAAAATCAAGGCGTCAGCAGGGCTGCAGTCCCTTTGGGGGCTCTAGCGTACAGTCCATTTCTTTACCTTTTTCAATATCTTCTTCCCTCTTCAGAACACATCACCTCAGCATGGCTTCCGTGGTCACACCCCATTTCCCCGCTCTGAGCCTGCTGCCCCCTCCTGGGCAGGACTCAGGATTGCACTGGGCCATCTGCATCAGCCAGGAAGATCTCCTGATGGCACAATCCTAAGGAAATTACATCTGTAAAGCCCCTTTTACCATAAAAGGTAACATACTCATTTTATTTAAATGACTATTTGAGACTCATTGAATCCTCTCTTATAATTAATGCTGTTTTGTTTTTCTATCACTGCATCATAAACTACCCTGAAATGTAGCAACTTAAAATGAGAGTTATTTCTTTATATTGCACGATTTTGGGGGGTTAGGGGTCCCGGCAGGCTGTGACTGATCCGTTCTGCCTCTTGTGGCGTCCACTGAACTCACTGGGATGCTCGGCAGATCCAAGATGGCTCGTTTCTCTGGCCTGGGACCCTGGTGGGCTGGCTGAGAGGCTGGGCTCCCACGGGTCCCTCTCCTCTCCCACGCCAGCAAAGAGACTCTCCGAGTGTACCTCCGCGATGGTAGGTGGACTTCTTACCTGATGGCTCAGGGTCCAAGAGACGTGCCAAGCCCCAGGGAACAGATGCCACCAGTCCCTTAAGCCCGAGCTGGGAAACTGACATAGCCCATTCCACCATATTCTTCATCAAGACCATCCAGATTTAACGGGAGAAGATGCAGACCCACTTCTTGATGGGAGGAGTGTCAGAGAACTTTCAGCTTTCTTTAACCTGCCACAAACACCAACGAATGTGTGCCTTTGTCCTCTGCCCATAACAGATAAAAAGCAGATAGTCAAAAAGAGAAAAGATACTGTTGCAGGTAAAGCCATTAAGTGTTTTGGTCAAGACCCTCGGTGGACAAGAAAACTGAACAGAAATGAGACATAACTGGAATCATGAGGGGAAACAGAGAAAATACATCAGATGGGGTCATAGAAATGAAAGAGGGCTAGCATCCTGGAGCTAGCAAGTGCAAGGTCAGCTAGCCACAGGGCTGGTCGGTCCTTGAGGGGATCCCTACTCACAACACTGGACACTAGGAAGGCCCACCCATCTATTCATTTATCCAACTTAACATTTAATGAGCATATACTGCAAACAAACACTGAGCTAGTCGTTAAAGATATAAAGATCAGACAAGATTGATCCCCAAGGGCTCCGAATCCCTGGAGAAGAAGGACACGGCAGTCCGTAAATCCACCACACCATCTACAAATTATCTTTTCAGTTCTGACCTTGGGTCAGCAAAACTAGGTTGTACCAACCCAGGTTATTCTGAGAATGCAAAGGAATGAATAAAAAGACCAATCATACACCTGTTTAATTTTCCTTGCAATTGTTCCTTAAAATATGTCCATGCAAGGGGACTTAATTGATAAGTTTCTTCCATAGTCTGGAAAACTCAGATATCAGGAATTACTACTTGTTGGCTGTGCATGTTGCCCTTTTCCAGTGGAGTCTGAAGATTCCTCTGTTACTGAACATTGATGGAGGTCCCATGATGTCCCCAGTGCGGGGCTGGGAGCTTGTGTTACATAATCTACACAGAACCCCGCCTGGAGAGCTTCTCTTTCCTTACAGTGAGAGAGACCGGTAACTGTTCTAATGTCTCTCCTGCTCTGTTCAGCAAATGAGAGCCCGCTGTGTTCCGGGCTCTAGGCAGCAAGAGTCAGGGTAGACCGAGCTCTTTCCTTCGTGGGTCCTACAGTCCCATGGGGAGGATGACAATAAAGAAGTAAACAAACAGGTAAATAATATAAATTTAGATGATCATACATGATCAGAAAAAAGAAAAAGGAGATGAGTTGAAGGGGACTGGGGCAGAGTACAGAGGGAGAGGGGGTCTATTTTACAGGAGGTTGTCGCTATTTTTAAATTTCCTGGTCACTGAAACACATTACATGTCTAGCCTCGTGCCCGGAACATTGTTCACTTACTATTCCAATGCGTAGCCTCCACCACAGCCCCTGCTGACACAGCGTCATTCCCAGACTTGTCTCTTCAGAGAGTAAAAGCGTGGTGAGGACACAGACCAAGGATAATTAGCCAATAAATAGTAAATAGTGAAGTGGTGCAGCCAGTAGCCCAGAACTATCCGTAATCTGGGACCCCAGATTGCCTGAGGAAAGAGGAGACAGAACTGGATGCCCCCAGTCTTTCCATCTAAGATTTTTTATGGATTCTCAGAGAATGCAGCAGGAAGGACCTCACATGGAGAACAATTAGATTGTCTTCCTAATCTGGTTGCTGCTTTATTTATTGGCTGGTCTTGGGGATGAGAAGTATTTACAGAGCAGGAACACCTATTAGTTTAGAAATTCCAGGGCGTATTTATGCACTGGTGTTAGTCATGAACTCCCCAGAAACCAATGTGGGACTTAACTTGGGGGAATTTTGTATGACCTGGTTTGGCCAGTTTGGTAAATAAATGTAAATTGCAAAAAGTTTCCTATACTGGGAAGGAGAAAGGCCAGGAGGGGGGTGGGTAGGGAGACAGCGAGACCGAAAGAGGAAGGGAGGGCGGGGGAGAGAGAAGGGCGTGTGTGAGGACAGCGCTGTGAGAAGATTAAGAGAGGGAGGGAGAGAGAGGGAAATGGAGGTATTTCTCCCTGAGGGGACGGTCAGAGCTTCATTCTCAAGTCAAATGCCAACTAGGAGAAATAGGCAACGTGTATCAACCATGTGACCTCAGTGTCCCCTGTGCAGCAAGAGAGGGGAGCCTCAGTGACCAAGCCCTGTGAACTCTCCTACTGGCCAAACCAAGTCACAAGCACAAGCCCAGTGTCTGGGAGGGAAAATTTCTCAGGAGCACAGAAGGGAAGGCAATTACTGTGGCCATTTTTTTCATACAACCGAACACTGTTGGGGGCAGACCATTTGTTTATTCGTGTACTCAGCCAACCTCAGTGAGGCCCTTTGTGGCAAGGCTTACTCTGGACCAGAAACCGGAAATGACTTTGATCTGAGCTTCCTAGCGAGAAGGAGAGATAAGAACACAGAAAGATGGGCAATATGGTCAGTACCCAGTGTCACGTGAAGGGGAGGAATAAATTACTCAGGGAGCCTAGAGAGCTGGGAAGTGATAGCAGGACAAGCCTCATGAAGGAGATGGCATTTGATCTGGACTTTGAGGGATGGCCAGGACTTGTACATGTGCCCGTGTCAGAGAGAAGGTAATGGTATTAGCATGGGGCTGAGCAGCAACGTGGCGGAAAGTGATGACTGAACCCTTATTTCTTGAGACTCAATGGCTTTCCATGCTTGCATTGCCTTGTTCGTGTGCCACACATTTATGGGGCTCTCCCCTTGATAGAAATCGCTCAGCTTCTTGTCGCATTCTCCACCTCCATTATTTTGGCATAGGAAATTATCCAGAGAAGAAATTGGTGGGAATGGGGAAATGGGAAGGAGTACGGTGTTTCAGGAAGCCCACGACCCCGAGTCTCTAACCCTATCCCAGATCCAGAGACCATCCCAAGAGAAGAATAGACCACAGCAAGGGGTGTGAGCAGGAAAGTCTTGCTTCCAGAAAAGAGGAGGTAAAAAATCAACAGAAAGAGGATGCTTAAGAGATGCTGGAGGCAGGCAAAGCAAGAGCCACCACTAACTCTGAGATTTCTAAGCTGGCCATAGAACAATAGCAATGCCGTTGACAAGAGAGGAGAGCAAAGTGGGTGCCCAGTTTGGAATTTGTTGCGTTTGGGGTCTTTGTGTGACACACAGGAGGGTAGGTGCAGTGTAGCGCCGGAGACTTAGATCAGACTATGGGCACAAGTTGGACGCTGGGAAGGGAAATCATCAACGAGGGGATGGGTAGTAAAATCCTGAGTACGATGAGATCACCGGGAAAGAATTTACCAAAAAAAGGAGAGGGGGAATATGGGATCTTTTCTGTAGCAGAGTGGGGGGAAAGGGAGAAAAAGAGCATGAAATCTAGTAGTCAATGGAACGGCATCACCACCCTTACGTCTGCCTGGAGTCGGTCAGAATTTTACCTCAAAGTTTGAGGGCTGAGGCACCGTGGGTGGGGCACTGGAGGTCCACGGGTCTGCGTGACAATCCTGATTCCCTCTGCCCCCCTTTTCAGAGTCTGTCCTGGTCTCAGTGTGAGCAGCAGCATGGCACTGTGATTAAGAACACTNATTCCCTCTGCCCCCCTTTTCAGAGTCTGTCCTGGTCTCAGTGTGAGCAGCAGCATGGCACTATGATTAAGAACACTGATTTTGAAACCCCAACTGTGGCATTCAGATCCTGGCTGCACCTTGTTAATGGCTGCATCTCAGACGAGTCCCTGGCTGACCCCTTTGGGGTTCCTCGGGCATAAAGTGGAGACAGCACCCACCTCAACGAGTTATCCCAGGGATTCCTGGCATGAATACAAGTCAAGTCTTGACACCAGGCCTGACACAGAGTAAGTGTTATGAAAGTGTCTATAAATTTAAATATGATGATTTAAATAGATGCCCACAACCCAGGTGGAAAGAGAAGGATTGAAATGTTGTGCCATATGACGCAGGGTTTGGGGAAAAATGGACCAAGCTGTCGAGTCCAAGATTGCTGTTCCACTCAAGAGGTGAAACCCTCCCCTCCCCTCCCCTCCTTTCTTGTTCTTTCTTTTTAATTTGTGCTCTGGTTCCAGGTTACCTGTAGGGCAGGCTCTCCCTCCTGAGGTTGACATTCGAGGCTTCCCACCATCTGGCCCCACCCTCCCCTGCTTCCTCATCTCCCATGATTCCCTCAACTCTATCCTGCAGCTAAATAGACTGCTTCTCATTTTTTGTGCATGCTACAAATCCTTATACCTTTTACCTTTAGTAATTTGTTCTTGTAGTAGGTCAGAAGCAAATCAACTAATATCTCAGTCTCAGTTTCTTTTTTGATAAAACCCATCTTGCCAGATTTGTAAGGAAGAATACTTTAAATACTGGTAAATCACTTTCTTTCAGTGCCAAGCACATGATAAGCACTAAATAAACAGAAACAGTTGCTTTATTGTTATTATTTCTACTGTTAGCAAAACTGTTGTTATTTATAGGCTTTTTTGTGTATTACAAAGATTATGAAAATGTAAAGAAATTAAAATGCCCCTCCTTCCATCTTTGTGAAACAGTCTATTCGTTTCCTGGATCATGTGTGTGCAAATGTATGAGTTCATGCCACATGTAACTGTGTTTCCTGATTTTTTCCAGACGACTTTATATTACAGATATTTCCCTACATTCCTAAAAATTTCTTAAAAATACATTTTTTAGCTATGTATTATTCTACTTCATGGATTTGTTTACTTGATCATCCCCAATTCTTAACTATGTAGGCTCTTTTTGAAAATACCTTTTTATAAGTAAAGCTGTGATGTACATATTGTTAGAAAAAAATCTTCCAAACTTGGATCTTTCCCTTGGGAGGATCTATAGAAATTGAATTAGTAGATCAAAGCATATGAACATTTGAAAGCTCTTTACACATATTGAAAAAAAAATGGTTTTGGACAAGTGAGACTGAAATACGTCCCCCACCTGCCCCGGTGGGCTTCAGTTTCTTCCAACCCTGGCCCTCTGGGATGGCATCAGCCCTGGGAAACCATAACCAACGGCCGTGGGTTTTCCAGGGAGCCGACTGGCCTTTCTGGATGCCTGAGCAATAATACCACAGACTTCAATATTCCTGTGGTCTCCCCACATGAGACAGAGCAGGGATTGGACTCTGGTGCCCTCAACCCTGACCTCCAAATCCAGCCTTCTTTGGCTACCTCCCTGAGAAGAAAATAAAAACTCAAAGCTCTGTGTGTCTCCAAACAGCATATCTTGCAGGAATGGGGAGGCGAGGTGCTTACTGAAACAGGGGTGCTTCCTACAAAGCCTGGCAAAGTCCAGTCCACACCAGTCTGTGCCAGGTTGGACCCCAGTGCTGACCTTTCACCTATTTTCCCCCTCATTACAATACTAAAAACCAGGCCCAGGGATGGAGGCTTAATGTGTTAAATTAGACATGATGCATGATGAAGCATGACCTTAAAGTGAGAAGGTGCGAAGAAATGCCCACCTCTCCACGCTCAGACGCTGCTCTTTTCCCATCTAAGTTTCTTTAAAAGCTTCTCCTTGATTTCTCTTGGGGGGGTCAGCCTGAAGGTTCTTCCCTTTCTGCTGCACCCTCCTCCTTGTGCTCCAGCCTAAGCCCCCCAGTAAAGCCTTGCTTATGCTTTTAAATTTGGGGTCCAGCCTGGTTTCTACCATTGCTGGGTCCAAGGATGTGGACACGCACACACCTGCCAGGAAAACTTTGTCTCCCGGGACAAGATGGTAGAGTGCGGACTTGTGGATCGAATGCCACATCATCTCTGCCCCTCAACCTTCCCATCTCTAAAATGGGGGTGGTAATGGCACAGGTCATGGACAGTTTGAGGCGAGGCTTTTGAGAGCTAGTGTGACTAGGGAATGATGAGAACAGCTGCCTCTTTTGAGTTCCGTTCTCTCAGTGTTCTGCTACTACTTCTGGAAATTGCCAGAGTGGAAGGACTTTCTCACAGCACGTCCCTGCTGTGATGGCTGCAGTGGGAGGAGAACTTCACGGGCAAGATAAATGCCACCCCGAGGAATACAGCTCTGTCTGCAGCTTGGTGTGCAGCCTTGGAAGGGGAGGAAGGCCTGTGGCAGGCCCGTTCTCAGGCTCTCTGCTCCATGAAGCGAAGCTCGGATTCTAAAATTAAACTCCTTTCACTACCTCCACACTGCCACGTGCATTTGGGTGTCGCCCGCGTTGAGGAGCGGTTCTTCCTCCGCTCTCATTGCCATGGTTACACCTCCAAGAGCAAGAAACGTACGGCTGCTGCGGTTGTCAGATCAGGCCTGCTTGTCGGTGATTGAGGCCCAGGGCTGCCGAGTCGCTGAAGGCTGCTTCCGGGAGGAGCTCACCGAGGCAGCCCGGGAAGGACCAGGAAGCCCTTGTGCTGGAAGGCCGCTCCGGGGTTCCTGAGGCAGACAAGCTTCCCAGCCCAGAGGCTGACTCGTCAGGAGCCCTCTGATGTGAGAACCGCTCGGCGGTGTAGCCCCAGGCTGTGCGAGACTCCGTCCGCGGGGTCCGGGGTGCCAGGCCTGCCCGGAGTCCACCAAGGAGACAGACGCGTGGAGGAAGTGCACAGAGGAAGCACGGAAGGGTTGGCCTGGGGGTGCTCAGCAGGCGCCCTCCAGCTGCGGTCTGGGGAAGTGTGGATCCGAGCAAGCAAGGGGCCCGGTTCCCTCAGACACAGCACCCCCCCAACCCCCCCAAGAAGAGAACTTGCCTCTCAGTGGAGCTCCGAAAGGGGGCAGCGGACTGACTTCAGCGTGCCTGCAGGCTCGTGCCACGAAGGGTCAGGGTCAAGGGCTTCGTCTCTGAGGGCCTGTCACATCATCTCTTTTTGCCCCCACAACGCTTCCAAAATGTAAAAACCATCCCGAGCTCCTGGGGCACACAAACACAGACCTCGGGCCAACCTCTCCTCGGGTCTCTTGTTCTTCAGGGTGACCTCTGAACGGGCAGCGCCCGCATCACCTGATGGGCTCTTCCACATGCAGAGCCCCGGGCCCCTCGACCGGCAGCACCCCTTTGGCAAGTTCACGCGGACTGTTGTTTCAGCACGCATGACAGTCTCGGCCTGTGACAGTGTGTGCGTGTGTGCGCGTGTGTGTGCACGCGCGCGTGTGGCCCCTGACTACGTGGTGAACTCCTGGAGGACAGGGAACCAGAATTTGCTCGCATCTGAGTCCTTTGTTCCTTGGGTTTCCCTGTGTAGAGAAAGAACAGGGCGGAAGGGTTGTGTTTGCCTTTCTGGGCAAGGAATTCCTCCCCACCACTTGCTGTGACTCTTTCTAAATCTTTATTTCCTACTTTGTGAAATGGGGCTCTGAATCCCTTCTTTCCAGGGACGTTGGAAGTATTCAACTCTGTACAGAGAGGGGCCCTCCCAGTGCCTCGTGCGGACATGGTGCTTTGCAAGCGGCAGCTCTCATGAGTGACAGGTCTTGCCCTTGGGCAGAGTCCTGAGAAGGTCTGTGCATTTTACTGGGAAGAGACCTCTAACCGAAGGGCTGAGGAGAGGGTGTGGCTCTGAGAGCCCCCCACAAGCACCCTGGCCTGCCACACCTCTTGCATGCAGGGTTAGCACCCCTTGACCTTGGCATAAAGCAGCTGATGTCTGTAAAGTGATACTCTCAAGTCCTTCCCCACTGGATAGAAATATCGGGAACGTAGCTGTTCAGGTACCCAGTATGGAGGGTTCCCACGATGGTACCAGGACCACGAATAATTACATGACTAACAGGATTCTAAAAAGCACCAGGAAAAGGAGATGCTCAGCACGGCTACTCTTGGTGACTTGTTGGGAGTGAGCGCCATCTCCTGGAAATAATTAGAAACGCTTTAATGGTTACCCCAAAATCTTGTACACATCTAAGCCAGTGTTCCTTAAAGGTCTTTCTTCAAAACTCCTATAAGGAAAAAAAGTGATGTATATCCCAATGCATGTTTATTTATTATTAAGTATATATATACTTATATAGAAGTTATATATAAACTATAACATCAATATTGTTTATTATGCACTATGTATAAAATATACCCATTCAACCAATCCACCCTTTAACCAGTATATATTGGATTTATTGTGTTCCTGTTACGGACCAGGCACTGTCCTGGGAATTTGGAATATTTCCACAATTAAAAAAGACAAAAATGCCTGCCCTCCTGTAATCATATAATAATCTATACACTTAATTAGTAAGAAAATTATACAGTATGTTAGAAGGTAGTAAGCGCTATGGGAGAAGAAAATGAGCAAATTGTGTGAGGGAGATTGAGTGGGAGGGGTACTGGAAGCAGGTTGAAAAGATATTACTTAAATAAGACTCAGAAGTGAAAGAGGTGAGCCCATCGGTGTCTGAGTTTCTGGCGTTTGGGTCAGAGGGAACAGCCAGTACAAAGGTCCTGGGGCAGGAGTGCCTGGCACATTTGTGGAACAGAGGAAGCCCCTGAGGTTGGAGTGGAGTAAGACAAGGGGAGTAGGAAGGGAGGAAGTCAGAAGGGAACTCAAAGGTAGATAGCATTGGGTCTCTTTTCTTTTAATTGTGTTATGTTAGTCACCATACGGTACATCATTGGTTTTTGATGTAGTGTTCCATGATTCATTATTGGCATATAACACCCAGTGCTCCAAGCAATCCATGCCCTCCTTAATACCCATCACCGGGCTCACCCATCCCCCACCATCCTCCCTTCTAAAACCCTCAGTCTTTTTCCCAGTGTCCATAGTCTCTCATGGTTCGTCTTCCACTCCGATTTCTCCCCCTTCATTTTCCCCTTCCTTCTCCTAATGTCCTCCATGCTATTCCTTATGTTCCACAAATAAGCGAAACCATATGATAGTTGACTTTCTCTGTTTGACTTATTTCACTTAGCATAATCTCCTCCAGTCCCATCCACGCTGATGCAAAAGTTGGGTATCCATTCATTCTGATGGCTCAGTAATATTTTATTGTGTCTTAAGGGAAGATTCTGACCGACAGTTTAAAAGTATCCTTCCAGCCACGGAGGGGAGATTAGTATTGTGGGTCAGGGACACAGACAGCAACAGAGCCTAATTAAGGGGCTATTCCATTTCTCCGAGTGAGAAATTAGAGTAGCTCAGCACAAAGAGATTATTACGGTGAGGGCATACCAATATATTTTTTAGTGAACAGATGAGATAAAACTATGGAATTAGAAGCTCTAGTATTTTCTTTCCATACCGTGAGAGTGGGTTGCATTGGAGATCACTTAGGCAGGGCAAGTTCTAAAGATCAGAAGGCTGCAGATGAATTTTAGAAACCTGTATTAAATGTTATACAAGAAAGGGGTTTCATGGAGGAGCATACTTTTGTGCTGATGAGACAGGCCTGTTTCACAAAGGCATTGGCAAACAAACCAATTCAGTATTGGCAGTGACTTTATAGAACATAACTATACTGTAAATAACAATTGACCATATATTTTCTGAAGGCAAACATGAATGGGTTCATCCATTTTTGGATGCTGTGATATATTGATTGGAGAATGGCCCTAATTTATCCCTTCCTTTGTGTTATGTCTTTCCAAATCCTTCCTTCTAACGGGAGAGTCGATTTTCCTCCCTTTGAATCTGCACTGGTCTTTGTCTTGCTATGGTCAATAGAATGTTGGAAAAGTGATACAGTGCCACTTCTGAGCCCAGCCTTCAAGAGGGTGAACAGCTTGTATTCTCTTTCCCACGTTTACCTCTGAGGTCAACATAAGAACATGTCAGTGGAACAGAGGACATTGTTTGAGCCACTGCCACCAAGATTAGCCACTCGCCTGCCCCCTGCTGGACACAGGAGAGAGGAATTGCCAGGACAACCTCCCCAAGATCAGCAGACCCAAACCACTCCAGTCCGTAGACTGGTGAGCAATAAGTAGGTGTTATTTTAAGACTTTGACCTTGGATGGCTTGTTACACAGCACTATTGTGACAATGCTTTACTGACATAAATGCTGGGAGACAGTATTGTCTTTGCTTGGTGTTTTGTCTATGATGTGACTTAAGATGATGGCACAGGGAGAGCAGAAGATCTGAAACAAGAGTCAGCCTCAGTTCCCAAGTACTTTATGGGGACCGAGTTTTCTTACTTGTCAGATCTGGCCTTCTGGAATTGACCCTCAAACTCAGGCTTTTATTGTGGCTAAGACCTCAGATAACGCATCCTATAAAAGAGGTGGATCATGGTGGATTCATCCTAATAAAAAGACAACTAGCTTCTTTGTTTCGAGCAGCTAATATTTGTGCACATAGTCCCATAGCAGGCTTACTGTTTAGACCAATAACACACATGCTTCATCAACAGTGACCACTTGTTCAACAGTTCATATGTCGGCAACCTTGGGGCACTAGCATCACTGACAACAGTGAGCTGAAGGAGTCTAATTTTGTTCGATGCCATGATTTTAACATCGAGTAATTATTCATGCTTGTTTCCCTTCTGCCAAAAATCCTGCAAGTACCCCAGTTTCATGATGTAATTTTTAGTGAAATTAGATTTGAATAGTTCAAAATTATGTAATTCATTATATTCAGCTTTAATAAAGATCGTCATTTGATATAAGCCACCAACAGGATCCCTGGTAGTGGCAGTTACACACCACATGTGGCCTCGTGGGACCTAAGTATGATAGCTAATTAGATTCCCACACTTTTTTAAAATTAAATTCTCTGGCTAGGGTCAGGGAATTTACATTTAGTCCATCGGTGAATTATTAATGTCCAGTTCCAAGTTAATAGTCATGGAGAGACTTTAAGTACTATAAAACTAAACATAATTAAGAGATAAAATGTATTAAGTGTATTTCCAAGTCTTGGTAATAAGGCCAAATGGTCATCGCATGACCTTTTAATGTCATCTTGTAGTATTGTTTAACAAGGCTGCCTGAGAGTCCACTTTTTGTATTAGGAGCATAACTTCCTCTGACTCATTCCCTGCTCATAACTGACTGTAACCTCTGACTTTGTAATTCATAGAAAATTGATAAAAATCAGGGCTTTATACGCGTGCTTCTGAGGTCTATGACATTTAGTGGAGAAGGACGGGCACCATCCTTCTAAACTGTGGAAGTTGGAATGAAGAGGGAAGGTGTTCCCCACGAGGAGGCATATCTGAGAGGAGACACGGAATCCGAAGGATCTTCTGAGGTTGTGAGATTCATGCACAGACTCCCTTTATTTCTCCTTCCTCCATGGTTTGCAGCTCATACTGGGATCTCAGATCAATGTTGAATGAGCACTTTGAGAGAAACACAGAGAGAAGGCCAGATCAGAGTGGGAGGAGTCGCAGAAACCAAGCTCCACCTAAGCAACACTTGGCTCAACTAAGTGGATTGCAGGAGGGGCCATTCGACAGACGATCTTGGCATATGTCAGCACCTTAGTTTCTCATTTGAGGAAATGGGAAGAATTTTTTATTTCTAGATTATTCTATGCATACAGAAGGATTCACAGGTTTCTTAAAGAAGCCACAAGATGAAAGAACTTACCTAAAATAAGAAGTTGTAAGGTGTATTTGTTATCTGTTGCTGCATAACAAATTACCCCAAAACTTAGAGGCTTAAAACAACAGGCATGTATCCTCTCATGGAGTCTGTGGGATGTGAGTCCAGGCACAGCCTAGCTGAGTCTTCTACTTCAGGGCCTTCTGTGAGGCTGTGATCATTGTGTTCATTGGGGCTGCAATTTCATCTGAAAGTTCAACCGGGGAGGATCCTCTTCAAAGATCCCTTGTGTGGTGGTTGGCAGGACTGGGCTTCTTGTGGACGTTGGGGTAAAGACCTCAGTTCCTTGTTAGCTGCTGGATGGAGGCTGCCCTTAGTTTCTTGGCGGGTGGCATGCTACACTAAGACAGCTGGTTTCATCACAGCACACAAGATGACAACGTGGGACAAAATGCCAGTAAGAGAGCAGTTTAGCAAGACAAAGCCACAGTTGTGTGTAGCATAAATCACAGAAATGATAGTCCATCCCTCGCCTTATTCAGTTCCTCAGAAGCAAATCACCAGGTCCAGCCTACACCCAAGGGCAGGGATTACACAAAGGCAGATGCCAGGAGATGGGGAAAATTGAACTTCCTCCAAATCTTCTTACCACAGAAAAGGCTCTGGTGAGATGGACCCCCTCATACTCTGCTGATAAAATTGTAAATGTGCACAACTCTTTGGGAGATCTATTTAGTAATATGTCACCAAATGGCAAATGTGTGTGCTGTAGGATCCAAATATTTTTTTAAAATATTTTATTTATTTATTTGACAGAGAGAGAGAGAGCGAGCAGCAGAGGGATATGGAGAAGCAGGCTCTCTGCTGAGCAGGGAGTCCCATGTGGGACTCAGTCTCAGAACCCCAGGATCATGACCTGAGCCAAAGGCAGATGCTTAGCTGATTGAGCCTCACAGGTGCCCCTGGTCCAGATATTCTAATTCCAGGACTATCATAAAGAAATGGTTAGAAACATACAGCAAAAATCTGAGGACAAAGATCTTCCTTCTGCTCCTATTTGGACACACGAAACATAGGGAGGCACATAAATGACTCCCATTAAGGTACAACTATGGCATATGTAAATTTGGGGATACTCAGCAGCAATCAAAAATGAGCTTTGTTCACTTAAACATATATCTTACAGACAACCACATGGCAGAAAATATAGTTTTACCTCAATCTCACTAATGGCCACATCTTATTCCATTATATGGATATTACATAATTATTTTAACCCAACACTTACAGAAATAGATGATTTGGATGTTTCCATCTTGTTTTTACAAATGTTCTTGTAAATAAGCTTTCCCACAGATTGCAATTTATGTGGAAAATAAATCCCTAGAGGTATTGCTTAGGCAGAGAGTTTATATGTCTTCAGTGTAGCTAAATGAAGTATGTGGTAGAGATACTCACACACTGACTTCATACAGAGTGACAGCAAGCATCTACTCATGATGGCAACTTGAGACAGACATCTCTTTCCCAGCTACCCTCCCCACCCACATTCCCTCCAGTAAGTAGACTAAAGGGAGACCGTGCCAGAAGGTTCCAGAGACAATCGAGCCAACAAGAATCCCTCATGACATGTGGGTGTCTGCATAAAGGGCAGGGGGGAGTCTTGTTGGTGCCTGGATCTTTCTTAAGCCATAGTATCTGCTGACCCACACCAGTGCCCCCAGGCTTGGGCAAAGGCCAGACCCACAGAAGGATGAGCCCTCCAGGCAGGAAGGGGCCATGATGAGGTATCAGGTTCCCCACAGCTCCCAAGCGATAGGGGGCTTAGATGCTCTTAGATTTTTCTGCCTGCACAGAGGAAATGGGGAGTAGGTGAGGGCAGAGAACTGCACTCTGCTTGTCCAGAGCAAGGTGAACCCTGTGTGTGACCAGGTGGGAATCGGATTGAGAATTCACACCAACGCCTCCATTGTACCCCAGGTCCCACCTAAGCCAGGCTGGAAACAACCTGTCTTCCCACCCCAATTACACATCTACCAGCAGGTGATATCTGCTCCCGTGACAAATGGAAGCCTGGAGATGCCTCCTCAGCCCCCACTAGCAGGACAAAGCCTATGGTATAGAGAGAGTCAGGGGGAGGGACAGAGTGGCTGGACCTGGCCCTCTCCCATGCTCTCACAAAATTCTCTTTGCAATCAGTGCTTCTGGAAGAATTTTTAAAAAGGACTGGCATACTCGTAGTATTAAATAAGCAGGACTCAGTAGGATAAATGGCTGATTGTTTTTCCTCTCCTTTGTCCCTTCCCTCTGCTCTATGGGTTAGGTGTTTCTCAGTCCCCTGCAATGAAGAATCAGGCAGGTCACAAAGCTCTTCTTGGTAACACTCCTAGAAAGAGGTATCCTCAGGTCACTTTCACACGTAAAAGCAGGCTCATTCTCATAATTACAAAGACCCGTCCAGAATATTAACAGAAACCTCAAATTGTAATGCAAGTTTGATGTATCCTAGTGTTCCTGTGCAGGTCTGACCCAAACTTAGAAGACCTGATTGGGTGAAGAAGGGCCACTATTGGCACAGATATGCTTTTTCCTGCTCAAGGGGGTAAGGAGGTACCTACAGTTTCCACCTGTTTGTCACGGGAGCAGATAGAGCTGGTGTGGATATACACATGTGTGTCTATGACTATGTATGCGTGTCTTTGTGTATATATAAATACCTGTGTGTATGTGTATGTGCACATGTATGTGTGTCTGTGTGTACATATAAACTCTTCCACTTCTTCCACCCACTACGGTTGGAAGTGATGGAAGGAAAAAGGAGGCAGGAAAGGCCTTACCAGGCTGGTAGTGTCATGACCTTTTGGGTGAGTGTTTTTGTAGGTTTCTTAGCAATTGCCCTACTGAAGACTTGTGCCTAATGTTCTCTTTAAATGGGAGACCCCTTTCTTCCTGGCCATGATGTAGTCCAGTTCTGTGGGGTCACGTTTCCCCCACCTCCACCTCTAGGCATTCTCACGGACATAGTTCTTCCAAAGGCTCATCGGGGTCCGCTGGTCCTTGGGGAAGTTCACCCATCCGACCCAGCAGCAGTGGGAGAGCAGCTTCCTCCCAGGCCAGTCCTGGCTTCCTCGGTCTACTGCTAGAGCCACAGCCTCTCGCCTTGGCTATTCGATCTCTGAGGCACTCTTCACACTCCAGTGCCCTCTGCCTGTCAGACTCCAGGGAGCACAAATAAAGCTCTCTGAGCAGATCTTGATGTCAAAGAAACTTCTCTCACTAGGATGGAGAAGGGTGCTCCTTCTCCCCTTACTGGGAAAAACAGGGAGGGAGGCATTAGTGGCGTTCCAACGACCACCTCTGTGCATGGCAGACTCTTCTTACAATGGGGGGTTACAGACAGAGGGCGGTGCTCGTCCCAGCAGAAACTGGGTCACGATCTCTGAGCATGCCCCGGACAGGTGATCGCACACCTGGCTTTACATGAGGAGGTTCTCTGCACCTCTTTCTGCTGCTCTCAGCTGGGGGCTCTGACAAAAACTGGAAAGACTGACAAAGACCCCCACTTTAGCCTCATGCTCACTATTAACACCTTCTTTGCCATAGCTTGCAACGAGGACTGGAGCTCTACGCTGTATACCTTGTCGTCCTGTTACATTTCTTTAAAGAAACGGTCAATGAACTATTTAGCCTTCAATAAAACAAAGAAAAATAAGCTTTTTGAAGAATAAACTTTATTTTACAAGAGAAAAGACTTCAGATGTGACTGTAATTTTTTAAAATATTTAAGTCAATTAAAATTGTACATTTTTGTAATAGTTAATGTAAAATATTTTTTGAATACAGGTAAAGTTGTGTTTACTATGTAAAAACACCATAAATTACTAGAAAGAAAGGATCCAGGATATTCTATCCCAAAGCATGAATTTTTAACTTACTATTTTGGGGGATAAAATAATTTCATTTTGTAGATTCCATAATGTTGATAGCTTATTTTCTCGTTTTTATAATTATTAGAAATTTCTAAACGCTATTCACTACAATTTTTTTTTTTACAACTAGAAAATCTAAGTTAAAAGATGTCCATGGCCTGAGGTAGGTCTCAGGCTACGACTATGGCCCAAGGGAGTCATCAGAATATTTAGAGCAGTCAGTCACCCGGGAACGACTTCATTCTGAAACGATTATGCATGACAAGATGGTAGCCTCTCCCACTGGGCCTGAAGGCAGATGGCTACTCCCCTCTGCCATGACAGAGCTTTGGTGTACTTCCTGTGGAGCATCTCATTGAACACCCTTGGGTCCTGTGTAGCCGCTTTGTGTACATATCATGCACAAATTAACATCCAATTCAGACTCAGTGCTGACTCTTTCAACTGGGGGACATGTGTCACAAGATGAAGATCAGAGTTTTAGCCAGATTTGCTTTGATCAGGAAAAATTATACTAAATCACTTCTGGGAAATCATGTTTTTATATGGGGTTATTTACAACCTCATTCTGAAAAGAAATTAGAATTTAAGTAATTCTCTGGAATGAAATCCTAATGATCTTTAACCAGGACTTTATTTTTCTTAACTCTAGTTTGATAATAAACTAGATAAATAAACTAGATAATAAACTACATAATAAAACCGAGTTTGATTTTGATTTTCCCAAAATTTGCCCACCAAGTGGAATCTTTCAACAGAGCTGTTAGAGATCTCTATCCTTGAAGCTAGTTCCTTGAGATTAAAAACATAAAGCTCATCATAGAAGTGTCTAGAAACTATTGCTAATAAACTTTAACCTTTTTCTAAGGCTCTCCAAATCATGTTGATGCCATTTGCTTAGAACTCAGAGCACAATGGGCGCCATTTTTGACACTAAGGGAACCGACCTCCATTTTTACTTTTTAAGATTTTATTTATTTATTTGACGGGGGGTGTGGGGAGAGTGTATAAGCAGAGGAAGAGGGGGAGCAGCAGACAGAGGAAGGAGAAGCAGTCTTCCCACTGAGCAGGGAGCCTGATGCGGGTCTCTATCCCAGGACCCTGGGGTCATGACCTGAGCTGAAGGCAGATGCTTAACCGTCTGAGCCACCCAGGTGACCCCTGACCTCCATTTTGTTTAAGAAACATTGTCAGTTATTTAGTAATTGGGGAATAAAAGTAAGAGAGAGGGAAGAGGAGGGAAAGAGAAGAGAAAAGTCAGGAAAAGGAAAGGGGAGAAGGAAATTGTTCCTGCTCCTGGAAATCCTGACAACAGCTTTCTCATAAAAGTTCATCACCCTTTCTGTAGGTGGAGAAAGGTGCAAATGGAGAGACCCAAGAAGAAAGGAGTAAGGAATCAGATAAGTTCCTGCGTCAAATCATAATGGGCTGTGTGGATCGCTCTGAGGACCCGGGCTTTTACTGGGATCTGGTGGAGGAGAGACTGTGAAGATATGAGGTGAAAGCAGGGAGGCCCATTAGAAGGCTGAGGCTCATGGAAACAGTCCAGATACAAGATGGCGGCGCCAGAGTGGAGGGACAACCCTGGAGGTACTGAGAAGTGGCTGCCGTATACCGTATTGTGATGGTAGAGAAACCAGCCCAGGTAATTCAAAACCAGTAGCTGCACAGGCATGTGCTTCGGAGAACAAGGCTAGAGCTGTCCTAGAGTCTCAAGGTCACTTCATTGCCAAGGTAACAATCAACTCTTCTAACCAACTAGTTGGTCGCAGTGGGTGTAGCTTCACCATAAGAATGTTGTGAAATACTGTGCTTACCCTTGGCTTTGCTTAGGTTTTGTTTGTTTTGTTTTCACTTAAACATTAGACGTGGTGCCCTATTTCGGTAACTCTTCTGTCTTTAGTTCCCTGGTATGATGTTCAGCCTTTTCTTAATAAGTTTTCCAATCTGTCTTTGGAGTGATAATAAGAACTATAGCAACCACCAGCACCTAACGGTGGACCCAGTGCTCCTCCAAGGAAGTGCAGGGCGCCCAGGAGGTGGGGGCTATTATTCTGTTATTATACTCACCTCATCTGAGGAAGCACACGGAGTTCATGTGTGTGAGGCCACAGATCCTCTCCTGGAGGACTGAAGATCCATGCTCTGGACTGCCTTGTCCCGCTACACAGCCTGCGTTCGTGGTCTGGTAATATTGAAAGAGGGCAAATTATAAATTGAAAAAAAATATATATATGTATACATATTTATGTATGTATATATATTTGTGTGTGTGTGCATATAAAACATGGTATGGGAGATTTGATAGACACACCTATAGTGTGAATTTCGGTGTCCAATCTGTTTCTAAATGTTATGTCTATTTGGGGGTCAAGACCTAAAGAAAGAAAGGATAGTTCTGTCTTTACAGTGTCGTCACCTAGATCAGAAAACTCACACCCACACCCCCAAGAGCCCAGCCCCATTAGAGGAAGCTAAGCCTCACATGCACAGGGAACAGGACTGATGGTAAGAATTCAGACACCAGCATGATCATTTAGGGCAATAAATCTGCTTCTAAGCAACACCAGCTGCTACTCACCCATGGTGCCATGGGGTTAAAACAAGAATGAAATAAACAAACTAGAAAGAACAATCTTGGATTTTAGAGTCAAGGAGACTTGTATGTGAATCCTGGGTTCAATGCTTGCTCCCTAGATCACCTTGCAGATGACCTCTTCTGCCCACCTACACCACGAAGATAGCAATCCCCACCTCCTAGGTTTGTGCTGGAAAGTCTTTTGTCCACTCAACTCCACCACTTCTTTCTTCTAAGGCTAGGAGCTGTGGATGCAGAATCACCTTCCCCACACAGTTCTGTGTCAGAGAGGAAGTCCCATGGGATTTGGAGCGTGGAGGTGAAGCAGAAGCCACCAGCTGGGGTGGTCAGGAAGGTAAGACAAATGGCTTCATAAACATCTTCATGAGCTCCCACGTTGGTCCTTAGACATGGCGGCTCCTTGGACTCCTCAGTGAGCCCTGGTTTTGCTCCCCGTCTCACTGCCTCAGGCTGAAATCATCTGTGACTCTTTCTGCCACCATCTGCCTGCCACCTTGTAGACCTCTCTCTCTCAGCTCCTCTGATGTTCGCAGAAGCCCTGATTCCTGTCAGGCTCACAGAGATTCCTGTCAGGCTCTCTTGTCCTGACTGAACTCAGGCTGAGACATGAGGCTCAAATGACAATACACAAAGAAAGTTGGCATCAAGAAATGGGTATGACCAAGTCCTTTGGCATCTCAGAGTCATCATGAAGAGGACATTTGAGGCAGTGATTTGTACCAATGATTCTCTTCTTCCTTGGGTGTCAGAAGATTCTATCTACTAATCACTACCACAGGTAGGAAGGGTCTGGAGAAAATGCAAGTGGGTTTGAGGCCTGGCTCCAGACCATTCTTGCTGGGTGGTTTTCACTGAGTTACTAAACCTCTTACAGCCTTATTAACTTGTCTATGCCTCTCTAATTAGTACAGTTAGACTGGTAAGACTTTATTTGAGATTTCAACAACATATGCTTGAAATACCGTGCACAGACCTGACATGTAGTAGGATTCAACAAAAGTTGGTCTCCTCTCCACCACTTCCACAGTGAAGTGAGGGGTGTGTTCACAGACCTGGGAGCCACTCAGGGCCACTGGAGCATCGGGTGCGAAAGGGAGAGAGTCCACGAAGCAGGTATGAGTCCAGGTCAGAAAGAGAGCCTTTACCATCCATCTCCATCTTTCTCCCTTGAACAAAGAAGAGTCGCAAGTAGAGCCAAGAACATGGTCTCATCTTCATTCTGGGAAGATCCTTTCGGCAGCAGTGAAGATGACGGCCTACAGAGGACTGGGTGGAAGATCAGGAAGGCAGGAGAGGTTTGACGGGTCCTCACATGAGAGCGGGGGCAGTAGGGGGAGAGAGGAAGGGAGGAATTTGTTAGATACTTAGGTGGTCAATCGACTGGGCTTCGCATCAACTACAAACACATGGAGCCGAAGGTCTAAGGCAGAGACAGGATCTTCCAGAACAGAATTCAGGGTGCGGGCGACTAGAAAGGGATTTATTTCCTCTCTAGAGGGGCTGGAGTTAGATGTGTCCACGTGTGTGTAGCTGTAAGCCTGGCCTGCAACCTGAACTCGGTATGTCATATCCAAAAACCGAGGAGACCCCAGGAAGGGGAGAGGCAACTACGGAGCATTGTGCAGGGCGGGAACAGCGAGGAGCAGACAGAGGTACCTGACAGGCTACAGGTCCCCCTCCCCCCCGCCCCGAGACAGTGGATACAGAGGCCACTGTGACCATTTTGCAGATGGGTAGACTGAGGCCCTGAAAGGGGACAGAGCATTTTGTCTTACTCCTCCATGTTGGCTAAAGGAATAATCAGATCAGCAAATCATCCTTTTCCTTCATCCATTCTTCTGCTGGCCTATCTCTCCAACCTCACTATCCTGAACGTCTGGCCAGACCCCCTGCCTCCAGGGTGCCCCCCACTCAGTGAACCACGCTCGCTGCTGCCGGAGGCCCTGGGAGATGCTTAGCTTTTACACAGATGGTTTAATTACAATAATATTTCCAAGCAGTATGTGCTCTTATCCCCATTTTGCAGACAAGGAAGCAGAGGCCCAGAGACACTGACTACATCGCTGGAAACCACTCTGCTGCTGAGTGTTCACACCTCGGCAGTTTGTTCCAGATCTGGCCTCCTTACCGCTGACTCCCTGCCTATGGAGTTTGCTTTCTAGTAAAGTGGAAAGACATGCAACTCGTTCATTGATAGTGACATGAAGATGTTCTTAGGACCAGGACCCAGAGGAGGGACGCCTCCTCCAGCCCGGACGGTGAGGAAAGACGTTCTGCAGGTGTTGAAGCAGGAGTCTTCACGCAGGATGCACGTGGGAATCTTCTGAGACGTCAGTATGATTGTGGGCCTTTCTTGCTTAGATCTTCTAGTGACTTCCCACCGCACGCAGCTTACCAACCCAGCTCCCCTCCCAGATCTGGTCTCTGCTTACCTCCCTGATACCATTACCCTCCAGTCTTCCCCTTGTCCCCTAGTACGCCCCTTCCCTGGCCTTCTCTGCACACCGGACCTGCCAATCTTACCCCAGACTCAGGGCCTTTGCACTTACTCTTCCTCTTGCTCGGAATTCTCTTCCCTCCTCTTCTTCCTCTGTAGCAGGCTCTCTCCAGAACAGCCCTTCCTGATCATTCTTGCTCATTGTCCCCAAAGTTGTTCTTTATCACATTTCTTTCTTTATCATCTTCTAAGTGCTTATTAGTACCTGCAATCATCTATCCATCTACCCGTCTGTCTGCCTTCCTCTATCCATCTGTCCATCCATCCATCCACCCCTCCCTCCCCCCAACCACTGGAATGGAAGCCCCCTGAGCATAGGACTTGTCTTCTGTGTTCTGCATCTCCGTGTCTAGGTCAGGCCCCCTGTAAATGATGGATGAATGGCCAGCTGCCAGTGGGCTTTAGAAGGGAGGCTTCCAACTACTCTAGGAAAACCTTCTGGAGGGAGGACCAGAGTTGGAACCAGTAGATAGACGCTTGGAAGAGAGAAGGAGATTAATACTAGAGTGCAGTTTAGCCCTCTTTTTCCGCTGAACAGCAATGCAAACGAAAAGTGGGACATCCCAATGAACTGTTCTAAAGTACTAGAATGGATGAGCGTCAGACGAGGGGCCCGGAAACCTGGCTTCTTGTCCTGACTCTGCACGTAATTTATCCCCCAGCCTCCCCTCTCTGGACAGCCTGCAGTTTGGTTGTCTGAGAAGGGAGCGGGTGGAGCTCAGTGGATCCCTGCACCACCCTTGACCTTGCAAACTGCAGATGAATACATTCTCAACACCCTTGCCGTCACTGCCCACGTAAGAAGTGGGGCTGCTTTTTCTAGATGTAGCCACACACTCGGGCCTGCCACCATTGGACAGATGTCTCAAAGAGAGCAGGATCTATTATGAGCCTCCAGGAGGACGTCACAGACCCCGTCATCACACAGCCTGTGTGCTGCCCCGGGGAGCCTAGAAGCCAGGGGCCCGCGGACTGGGAATATGGGCAGTAACTCCCTGTGGCCACCAGGTGGCGCCGCTCTCCAAGGCACTGCGCTTTCCAGCTAGAAGGTCATTTGCATGTCCTTGGAGCTGGATGGCGTGCAAAAAATAGCCAAGGCTGATGTTTAGTAAATATGTGCGGGTGCTGGTGCTGGCTCCCAGGGGATGAGAAGGGATTGACACATAATTGGATCCGGGAAAAAGTGCAACTCGGGGAGCGGGCTGAGGAGACCAGCCGTTCCTGAGTTCCTGCCGCCAGTCTCAGCGGGGAGCTGGGGGCGGAACCGGGGCCCAGTGGTCCCCACATCTCCACCCAGAGCCCCCCGCCCCCGCCATCACCCCATGTGGCCTCCTCCCACAGCCCTGGCCTCAAGGTCACGAGGATGTTGCAATCTTCGTTTTTGGAGCAGACACAAGACAGTGGTTTCTCTGACCCAGGGGCTTTGGCCTGTGGGCCCTGCAGCTGTCTCCACTGGAGGCGAAGGCAGGCAGGGGCTAGGGAGAGGACGGAGCGGGCCATGTTGTCAGAGATCTGTTCTCTTTCTCTGACAAATTCAACAGACATCCGCCGAACCCTTCGTCGGCGCCAGGCTCCCAGACGGAGCCGGCCCCGCCTTCAGGAACTCCTGCCCCAACAGACGGACAGACAAGTACACAGACGGGGTGACCGCGCCGGGCAGGTAGACGGACGGCTGGTCCCCAGAGGGGAGAGGGCTCCCTCCAGCTCTGGTGGGGACCCTGCAGGTGAGGAAAGGTTCAGAGAGGAGGTGACTCATGAGCCGAGAAGTAAAGGAGGAGACGGGACAGGGGTTCCAAGCAGACAGAGCTGCAAGGCAGAGGTGGGATCATGAAAGAGAGCCTGGGGCCTGGAGGTTGTTTTGATGTTGGTGGATTTCGATTTCCAGTGAACAGGTGGACAGAACCGTGGCAGGGAGTTATCGGCAAATAAAACCTGGAGGCCTGTGTGTGCCATGGTGAGGGGCCTGGCATGGAAAGCAATGGACCGTCCCCAAAGGGCTTTATGCAGGAGAATAGCGTGGAGACAGTTCAGAAGAATGACCGTGACCGTGGCGTGGTGCTGAGATTCGTGGGAGGGCCGCCGTGGGGAAGGCCGGAGCCCGGCTGACAGATGGGAGCTTTGCAGAGAGACGCTGAAGCCCAGCTTGGGGCTGAGGCCTCGAGGACAGAGAGGAGGCAGAGAAGGGGGCGCCCCAGGAAGAGGAGGCTCTGTGCCCGCAGCAGTGTCGGCCAGAGAAAAGGAGCCCCCTCGGTTGGTCAAATATCCTCCTCTCCATAAAGGCCCAAGAGAAATCCTCAAGATGTAATTTATGTGTAAATCAGCCTGCATTTTCTCTGGCTAACAGCAGAGGATATTTGAAGATCTTGTCAGCCTCTGTCTTTGTGCGCTGATTTTCTCTAATGGAATCGTTTGGAAATCCCAAGTTTCATAGGACTCGGGAATGTCCAAACCTCAGCTGTATACACAGTGTCATTTTCAATTTCTCCCGAGCTGCTGGTCTCAATGAAGCATCAAAAACAAACAGACGAGATGAAGCCAGAATCCCAAGGCAGAAGGGATGGGAGCAGGAAGTAGCCAGGATCTTCTTCACAGTTGTTTTTACTTACTGTTCGCCCCAGTTCTCCAAGCAGGGCCCATCACCCCCTCTCCCCGCCCACGCTTGCCCGGGGCCAGAGGCAGCTCGGGCTCGGCTCGGGGACACGAGCCAGCCCCTGCACACCGAGGATGGCGCTTTCCAGGGCCCCTTGCTCTGCGTCTGCTGGATTCATCTGCTCCCTGAACTCTGTACAAAACCGCTGCATGGCTCACGGCTGCCCTTCCAGCACTGAGTCCCCCAGGGAGGGCGGGCAGTGTCTGTCCTGAAGGCCACGTTCATGGCAGCTCCAGCTTCCACAGACACATCCGCAGCTTGGAGGGGTGTGGGGGGCAGGCCCTGAGCCCGGCCCCTAACACGGGCCTCTGTCCTTGGCAGGATCCCACTGGTGTCCGTGGGCAACACGCCACTGACAAAAGTCCCCAAAACACCAGGGGACAAGAGAAGGAAAATAGACTCTCTCAAAGGCCGAATCCAGGAGCTCCTTTGAGATCTGGTGTTTCTCCCTGGCACGTGCTACATGTCAAGACTGTTGACCCCGTTTCTTGCCAACCAGCTATGTAGACTTCAACCAGTTGCTTAAATACTTGAGCCTAAGGTGTACTTTTTCCCAAATAAAAGATGACAGCATTAAACGGACGGCCTCTAAGTTCCTTCAAGCTCTAGGAGGTTCGGATTCCTTCACAGTTCTCTCACTGACTCATTGAGCAAAGACTCGAACCGGGAAACCCTCAGCCCCTGCCCAAGGGCTCACACTCCACGAGGCATAGAGCCATGAGCAAAGAAGCAGCAGAATCCTGTCATGCCAGGGGATGAGAGAGAGGGGACTTACAGAAGAGGCAGTGAGTTGTCCTTCGGTGGAGGGTCGGGAAGGCTCCTGAGAAGCCACGGGCTGCAGGAAGAAGAAGGTCCGGATGGACACCAGTGTGGACATGGCCGGTCGGGCAGAGGAAGCAGCGTGGGCAGGGTCCACGCCCGCGAAGGAGCCTCGTGGTGGCAAACTGATGAGCAATTCGCTCCGGCCCTGAGGAGGACAGGGCAGGTGAGGTGGAAATAGAGCCTGACGTTTTAGCCGGAGTCTGGGTCACGAAGGGCCTTGAGTGCCATGCCCCAAGGTCAGTGTCAGCACCTTTTCTGCCAGAAACAAGCAAAAGACAGGAGCCCCAAGCCCTACACGTGAGAGTACACCTCTTGCATGTACTAGAAAACTCAGAGAGTCACTAGGCTAAGGCTTTATTTCAGCTCAGAAGTTCATTTTTATAAGATAGGCAGCCATAGGTCCCCATTTGGTACTGACTCAGGCCATCCATGAACTTCGAGGGCCACATCCCAACAGTCAGATCCATTCTATTCTCTTCCAGGGAAACTGAGGAGCAGAGCAGCCCTGTGTCTGTGCCAGGAGGGAGCTAACCAGTGGTCATGTGGCTGGGTTCCAGAATTCGGGGGAAATTTCCAGAAGGACCCAGAACTTCTTGACGCTCACAACGGCCAAAGGCAACCAGGGGCTGAGACACCCAGGACAGCAGCCACAGGTGGTCCAGAGGACAGGGCCAGGATGCCAGAGTGGGAAGAGATGCCCTGCAGCCTCGGCGAGCTGCTCCCAGTGGAGACACCAAGGCTCGGTGAGTTATGCGCACCTGGGTCTCCCTGCAGGCTCTGCCATGTGGTAGGGTGACTTCAGACGAGTCAGCCTCGGTTTCCTCCTCTGTGAGATGGGGCCAACACTACCTTCCTTAAAGGGTTACATGAGGGCTAAATGAGACCATGCATGTAGGGCAAAGACACATATGCTGCTGAGAAGTGGGACCCCAGCAGGGACCCTGTTCCAGCCACCTCTACAGGGTAGCAGGTTGAGGAGACCAAGTGCCAGCCTCAGAATAAGGGTAGGAGCAAAGTCACACGCTGAAACCCGGCCTGTGATACCCTCACGTGATCTCCATCTCCTCTCTTTCATCTGCCCACCAGAGGTTGGTGGGCCCAGGGGCCTCGGAAGCCAGGTCTTCACAATGGCAGGACATTCCCATCAGCCTGGCTGCTGAGGAGTTCAGGGCCCCTGGGCTCCCATCCCCACTCCCCCGCCAGCTGACCTCCGTGGGGGCAGGTTTAAGCATCCCCTGTGCTGTCATGGGGATTTCAGATCCACCTGTTCTGTGAGTTAGCGTTACCCTCGCAATCCAGTGTCCAAGGAAATACGGTGCCTGACATACACAACGTGTTCAATAAACGAATTCCGTGAATGGATAGTTCCCCAGGTGTCTAAGCATATGCCGGGCAGTGAACTAATCATTCCCAGAAAGGATCTGTGAGTACGACGCACTCCCATCTTCCAGGAGTTGGTGGGAAGCTCCGATGGGGGGTGGGCGGCTAGGGCAGAGTGTGGGCGGCCCTCCCGCAGGGGGGGGGGCCTGGGCGGCAGGTGGCAGGCGTGGGGCAGCTCGCCCAGGGCTGGAGGGCCGGGGGGCACCTCATTTCACCTTCACTCTCGCTTTCCTTGAGGAGCCCGGCCCTGGCCCCTCACGTGTAGGTCAGGAGCGACCCACGTGAGCAGGAGAGAGCGTGAGGGAGACGGGGATGGGTGAGAGGGCCTGGTGCAAGCAGGTGGGGGCTGATGACGGCCGGAGCACAGGCCGTGAGTGGGGACACGTGAAGCTGGGTGGGAAAGCGACCGTCAGAACCCGCACAGCACCGGGAGGAGGGTGGGGTGTATCCTAAGTAGTGGTGTGTGACCGAAGTGATGGGGGTGGGGGAGAGAGGGAAATACAGGCTCTTCATTTTTTTTTTAAGATTTATTTATTTATTTGAGAGAGAGTGAGAGAGAGAGTAGGCATGGGGGGCAGAAAGAGAAGCAGACTCCCCACTGACCAGGAACTCCGATGTGGGGCTCAATCCCACGACCCTGAGATCATGAGCTGAGCTAAAGCCAAGAGTCGGACACTCAATAGGCTGAGCACCCAGGAGCGCCACTATTCGCTTCTTTCAACACATTATTCCAGCTGAGGTGTGGACCACAGTCAGCTGGGAGGCAGGGAGAAAGGACGCTGTTCCCGCCCTAATGCACAGAAGATGCTGGGAGTGAAAACAGCTCAGGCTTTTGACCACTCACTGGGCTAAAAACTTTATTCACGTGGTGCACATGTATTACCCATTTTAACCTCTCAGTGACTTAAGTCAGAACAATGATCATCCCCAACTTAAAGGCGAGGAAACAAAAATGCTACAATGTTAAGTAAGTTGTCAAAAGTAACACAGGCCAGATCTCCAACTCCAGAACCCACTTCTAGGTCCTTCAAGCCATGATCACTGCTCTGTACTAGGGCTAAGAGGCACAGTGCCGGGGGCAGAGAAAAGCAGTAAAGCAAGGAAAAGCAGAAAGAACCTATGAGACTTGGTGGAGCCCTGACACCTTCTGGGCCCTTGAAGCTTCCTGGAGGTGGTACCACCTTCTGTTTAAGTTTCCTAGGGCTGCTGTAACAAACTATCACAAAACTGGTAGCTTAAAACAACAAAATTGTCTTCTCTCACAGTTCCAAAGGCCACAAGTCCAAAATCAAGGTGACAGCAGGGATGATTTCTTCTGGAGGCTCTGAAGGAGACTCTGTTCCTTGCCTCTCTCCTAGCTTTTGGTGGCTGCCAGCAAGCCTTGGTGCTCCTTGCTTTGTACTTACATCCTTCCCATCTTTGCCTCCATCTTCACGTGGCCTTGGCCCCTTCCCTTCTCTTCTAAGGACTCTTGTCTTTGGATTTGGGGCCCATCCAACCCAGGATGACCTCCTCTTGAGGTCCTTAACTATGTCTGCCAAATAAGGTACAATTCACAGGTCTGGGTGGACATATCTTTTGGGAGAGCACCACTCAACCAGCAAAGTTGAGAACTCTACCCACCAAGGCTGGGAACACAGAAGGAGAAAGATATCATGGGTAAACTCTCACAAGCTCCATTTTTCATATGCTGGGATTGGAGGGTTTTGAGATTTCTGAATGGTGATATGTAAAAGGTGGTTAGATAAATAAATCTAAAGCTCTATGTCCCCATCAAGGCTGAGACTCAAAAATCTTCAGTAAGTGGACAGAGGAAATGCCCCCAGGGAATACATATTGAGACAGAAGAGATAGGAACTCATATAAGAGCCTGAGAAGAAATGGCCCAAGGGCTTGAGACTGGCCTGAGGTGTCACAGAAAGGAAGAGAGGGGTGGAGGTAGGAGGGAGTAGGCATGGTGATAAAAGCTGTGGGGGCAGCCTGTGGGAAGTCCCAGAAGTGGCTCTAGGGCTTAGCTTCCCAGGACTGGATTTGGGCCTTAGCGAGCATGGCTTCCGAGGAGGGTAGGGGGTAAACTCCAGATGGCCCAGACGAAGTTTTCATCAAGCTCGATTGTGAATGGAAGGGAGAGGTGGGGCTTTGTTCAGAGGTGGACACAAGACAGAAGACCCTGGAGCGAAAGGGACAGATCCAGGGAGGGGAAGGATGGAAAGACGAGTGATGGAGGGAGTAATCAATGGGGCAAGTGAAGAGTGAGGAATCAGACCTGAGACAGCACAGGAAGAACAGGGCATTTGGGGGCTATAGAGAGGAGGTTTTTCAAGGATGGGAATGACTGCAAGTAGTCTGTAGGTGTCAAGTCAGGAAGTAGAGGGAGATGGTATACTATACCACCTATTTTCTCTGTGAAGTGGAAGAGAAGGTTATCTGCGGGGAAGGAGTGGGAAGTGGAGGGTGGGAAGTCTGAGAATCATCAAGAAGAATTTAAATAGCTACTATGGGAAACAAAGTTGACTTGGGAACAGAAGGATTTCTTGGCAGCATCAGGGTTGGAGACCATGAATGTTCTCTGGCAGCATTCTGCACAGTTGTGTGAATTTCCCCAGAGGTCCTAGTGAGGCTCAGAGATGGTTTCACTGGAGCATTAGGGATATCCGGGAAAATCCAACAGAGAGATAGCAGGATGTCCACAGAGAAGATTGAAAGGATGAGCCCTAAAACCTACCCTGAAGAAGGAAGGGAGGGAGGAAGGGAGGGAGGGAGGGAGGGAGGGAGGAAGGAAGGAAGGAAGGAAGGAAGGAAGGAAGGAAGGAAGGAAGGAGGGAGGGAAAGAAGGGGGGAAGGAGGGAAAGAGGGAGGGAGGGAGGAAAGAAGTGAGGACAGAATGGATCTGACAAGAGAGTAAAGGGGTTAGGGTGCTGGCAGTTTTGAAAGACACAAGGGTTAAGAGTAAGGGACAGAGGCTCCAGAAGATGGTGGTATCTAAGAGTGACAAACTGAGGCCCCAAGAAACAAGGAAGGTGTCATCTTATGTCAGGTTCCTTAGAAGCAGAGCCTGAGGCAGGGATTTTCAGGAAAGTGATTCATTGAGGGAATACCCTCAGGGGAAGAGGAGTGAGGGAAGCAGGAGAAAGCTGGGGAAGAAAGCTAAGCAAGGATGTGGTCTTGCCTGGAGGCTAGTTTCAGCCAAGGGAGCTCTGGGGCACAGACTGTACCAACAAATTGGCCCCTACTGGAGGCAAGGGATCAGCCTTTTGTACCCCGGTGCCAGTCAGCTGTTGGTCACTGGCACGAGGTGGCCCCATCTGGTCAAGGGCAATCCTGCAGAGAAAGGAGCAGCTGTGAGCAGTTGGCAGTCTGCACTTCCAGCACGCACGCGTCTGCTGCCTCAGCGTGAATACAAGTCCAGGGAAGGCACCAAAGGCATCCCCGTCCCAACTTGCACCTCTGCACATAGGGGTTCAGGGAGAACCAGCAGGTGCCATGGAGGGAAGCAACCAGGGAAGTTGTGTCCTTGGGGGTAACATTACCAGATTTGACACTTCAGGATACGGAATATTTGATGACAAGTCCGAAGGGGCAGGAGAAATTGTTTCCCACAGATCAGCAGTTCCAGAGGCAAAGGCACAAAGTCTTGGAGGAGGAGGAGGTTTGAAGGTTGAGAAACAGAGAGTAAGTGATGAGTCTGAGAAAGGACAGGACCCAGGGGTTCTGAGCTTAGATAAGGCACATAGAGATAGAAGGGCCTGTGGGGCCAGCGGGCGCAAGGTCTCTAGCCTGGTGGGAGAAGGGAACCGGACCTCCGGGAACATACCAGCTCCCCCTCACTAGGGTCAGGTGCTCCTGGTGAGCAGGGCGGCAAGCCAATGAACCGGCTCCGTGACTGCTATCCTTGGTCTCTCTGTCCCAAGACCCACTCTGGAGCCTGATGCTCCCACCTGCACCTGCACCCGTTTGCCTGAGATGATCCTTCGGAGGGACGCATCAGTGGTTTGGACCCCAGAAAGAAAAGGAGCACTCCACGTCCACCTGACTGACTTTCCAGCCCATCTCGAAGGCTGAGCTCAGGCAGGGCCTGTCCTCCCGAGGTCTGTGTAGGCAGCTGAAAAATGTGTGCTCTAGTCTCAGCCATCAGCAGTAGCAAGAAGTTGGCCTGAGGATCCGTCCTGCAGTGCAGTGAATGACAAGAGTGACATCGGGTATGCTCTTCCAGCGAGCTTCAGCTCCTGGAGCCTGGCCAGGCCCATGAGGAGGAAGAGAAGTGGGCCTATTGCAGGTGTCTGAAGGCTGCTTATAATTTTTTCTTCTTCCAGTGTGTGAAACTGTGGCCAGGATCCAGAGCTCCTGGTTTCCTAAGCGTTGAGCCTAAGCACTGGCATTGTCCTTGGCATCAGAGACGAGGGCCCTCCAGCAAGTCTCGTGCTACTTGAAACTTACTAGGTGGCTTTGGACAAATTCCTTGCCCTCTCCTGATACCATTTGCCTCATCTAGATGGTGGAGGAGGTCCCTGCCAACTTTCCAAGGCTTTGGTATTAGACAAGGGGCAACAAGGAAATCTTCCTGGAATAGGACCTAGTAATGCACGTGTTTGGGTGCCATTCCTTCTCAGGACTGTGACCTCAGAGGACTGTCCCTAAGACCCGGACACCTTTGCATCCCTAACCCTATGGCCAGAGGCAATGTAGCCTGCTGCAGAGAAGGAGAATTCTGTTCTCCTTCCACAGGCACGGCCGTACACTTGGCCTTCCCTGGACTTTCCAATGCTGGGTCCAGGCTGTACAGGCGTGGGGGACACACACCGCTCCTCTTAGCCAGGGCATGCCTCAGAGGAGCCACTGGGGAACTCGTAGGAACTTTCCTGGAAGCTTCTTTCTCTTTAGCAATCTTTGGGCGGAGAAAGCAATCATTAGAGAGAGGTCACGGAAAGATAGAAATCCTCTTATTTGCATATCTTGCCCCCTTTGCTTTGGTTTATTTGAGTACATGCACAAATGGGGATCCCGAACCAGACATCATGGGGACAGAGGCTCTGTGGATCCCCCAGCTCGCATGAAGAGAACCCCGGGAAAAGCACTGTCGGAATCAGGGAGTGAGCAGGGAAGGGCTCTGGATTCCCCTGGTCTGGGGCAGGTTTGGTGGCCCGTCTGCCCTGAACTACCAGGGCACAGGCAGCCGCCTAAATCCCCCACAAGTGGACCCACCTCGACACCAGCTTCTAGTTCTGAAGCCCTAGAGAAGGGTCGCGATCCCCTGTGTATCTGAACTCAAGGGGGAAGAACAGCCAGGACCCCAGACCCACGAGGTGGGTAATCAGAGGCGACGGTTCTAGAAGTGATCTGGTGAGGACGTAGAAAACAGCAAACCCTCACGTTCCGCCTCAGACTCGGTAAGGAAAACCCTTCGCAGAGACTGTTGGAGGGGCCTCTCATCTCTTCAGGCCAAGGATTCGGGCCACCGAAGTCCCCAGATCACCCCAACGAGGATCTTAGTTTGCAAGGACAGTCCTAACAAAGTAACACAGGCTGGGAGGCTTCAAAAAACAGAAGATTTCTTACAATTCTGGACCAGAAGTCTGAGGTGAAGCTGTCCGCAGGGTTGGCTTCTCCTGAGGCCTTTCTCCTTGGCTTGTCCACAGCCGCCTTCCCATATCTTCACGTGGCCTTTTCTCTGTGTGTCTCTGTCCTGGTCTCCTTTTCTTGTAAGGACGCCAGTCTTAGAGGATTAGGCCTACCCGCAAGACCTCATTGCACCCTAATTACCACTTTTAAGACCTAATACCGTCTCCTAATACAGTCACATCCTGAGGCTCTGAGGGTCAGGATTTCAACAGACACAGGTTGGAGGGACACAGCTCAGCCCATAACAGCCTATAGCTCATGCCCTGAGCGAGCTGGCACAGTAGGGTGCAAATAAGAAGCCGCTTCATTCTTCCGCATCAATCCTCATAAAATGCTCTCCATGGCCACCCCCGCCACCCCCTCCCACACCAGCCCTGTGTCTATTTCCTTCTAAACCAAAAACTCTACCTTCTTCTCCCGGCATTTCCAGAACTCCGTGTCTCTCACCCTGCCCCCAGGCTGTGGCTCAGACCCCATTCAGAGTCAGGTCCATGTTCCTGCGTTTCCGCCAAGCTCTCTTGAGTGGGTTTATCACCGCTCCCCCGGGGGCAGGGCACCCCACTCTTCTCTCCCCTGAGCTGGGAGTGATACTTCCGGGTCGTTGCTGGGCATGCATTCTACTGGTGTCAGCCTTTGGGGTCTCCGCAGAAAGTCTCAGGGTAAAACCCTATGCGATTTGTTTCCACATAATTTCAAAGTCAACAGCTGCCTTAGGGAATCTTAGAGCTAGAAATCAAGTCCCAGGGAGAAGCGACTGGCCCAAGGGTGCCCAAGGGGCAGGGGGCGAGGGGAGTAACAGGACCAGGCTTACAGTCCCAATGCTTCCGGGGTTCTGGTCTTCCCAACACACTACCCTTACACTGGACTGAAATCAACACGGTTTCAGACCCACGTTTTCCAAACCGAGCAGTGCGTCGTTAAAAATATATTGGATGTGTTTTAAAAATGCCTCCAACTCCGCGTGTTGCAGAAACCTTTTGTCTCCATTTCCCTAGGAACGCTATTGTCTAGAAGGGTCTGATTGCAAAAGGAAGAGAGGGGAATAAATCATTATTGAGGTCAAGGACAAGAGCTTGGCCTGACCGCAGAAATTCATGCCTTCTGGTTTGTCCCCAGCAGAGCAGGCCACTCCTGGGTTGAGAGTAGTGTGACTTCTCCCTCCCCCTTATCTTTCTCTCCTCCCTCCCTCCTTCTCCACACCTCCCCCAACAGGAGGATGTTTAAATTCTGGAAGTGGAGCTCCCATCTGCTCCCGTCTCTCCTATCACCATGGTTACTGGGCCCAGAGTGGTCTCTGTGGAGACAGAGGCAGAACAGTAACCAGGGGCAACTCCACAGCACAAGGCTATAAAAGTGAGCATCACTTTTTAACCCCCGGTTCCACTGGCATGCCCATACGCCTGCAGTTCTGTTTTTTGAAGTGCCATGTCAGATTTTAAAGGCCTTTGATCCAGGCAAAAAAATAAAATATGTTCGGTAATTCCCTACAACTGTATTAAATATTCACTCTTCAGGCAGGTGCTACGTCTGAACGCCGGGTTGAGCGTGAGCGGTGTGGGTAGCTGGAGGGTGCTGGCCGCATCTCCGCCCACCTCGGCCACACCCCATGCATGCTGGGGGGGGGGTCCTGGTGGGGGCAGGGAGCAGGGTGTGCTGGTGGTGAGTTCTTAAATTTAAACCCAATGCAAAGGACAATGGGAAAAGCGGATATCTGTAATTCCCGACCCCCGGTGATCTGATTGGGTCGCCCAGCATAGCCTCAAGGACATTCAGATTCTGTGCCTGACTTTATTTTTTTCCAGCCAGGTGGGATTTTTATTCACCGAGCTCTGGGCTCATGTGCCACAGGAAAAGAGAGAATGCAGACACCTGAAGTGGTTTGGGAGGACTTTCCATTTGGTGAGAACGAGCTTTAGAATCAGAGGGTCTCCGCTTCCAGACTGGGCTTTTGCTCTTGGGGGCTTGCACGGTCCTCTCTCTGGGAAATGAGTGGGGTGGCAGGGTGCTGGGTTAGAGCAGAGTCTATGTGCATGTGGCATCACCTGCGACTATGTCAATGACACCAGTGTCCCGGCCGCACCCCTGGACATTTGAACTTCCCAGATGGTGTCAGCGGGTGGTCCGTTTAAAGCCAATGGCCCACAGGTGCTTCAACGTGCCTTCTAGCAATGAGCTGTAACCCTATGAGGAAATGGCCTGGACCTGCTAGGAAGAGAAAAGGCCCAGGGTGGACTGCACACAGGTGAGCCATCCTGGTCTGCCGGCAGCTCCACACCCGGGCATGGCCAGGCCTAAATGAGCCCAGAGGCCCAGCTCTGTAGCCAGCCTGCGGGCCATAAACCAGCTATATGATCGCAAGCAAATCCTTTTCCATCAATACCACAATTTCTTTGTATCTAAAATGAAGAAGACGATATTTTGAGTGTGTTAAAATGCAGACTCTGGAGCCTATGTAACTAAATAGCTGTGTGACCTTGATTGAGTTACTGAACCTCTCTGGGCTTCCATTTCCTTACCCGTAAAATGGAAAGAATAATAGTTCACAGCTCAAAATATTGAGGACTTCCCTGAGCTAATTCAGGTAAAATGCTTGGCCATGCCTGTCTTTAGTAAATGCACAGTAGATGTTGGAATTTACAAGTCTAAACTGCAGCATTGCAAATCAGAGGGGATGCACTAGGTGCTCCATGAGCTCCCTTCTCGGTCACCGATGCAGGGCCCAAGGAACAGAGTGTCTGTGGCAGGTAGTGAGGGAGGGAGAGTCACAGAGAGACAGGAGAGAAGCCTTCAAGTGCGGGGTAGTAGAAGGAATGCACAGCCTTGTGGGAGCAGGGGTGGGAGCTAAAAGAGATATGGATTTACCATCAGACGAGAGAATAAGGAGAATTCTTGAAGACAGGCCCCCAAATGGCAGGATGCGGATCTTGAGCTTTTCACGTCCCCTAGGGATCCCACACATTCCTCACTGGCAGATTTCAACTTCAAACAAAATCTTATAAGGGATTTGATCGTATACGACCAAGAAAAGTAGAGGTCCTTGAGTTGCAGCCATAATTCTGGGATGGAGCCAGAATCCCTGCTCTCCCTGGCTTCCTCGTACCACGGCTGGCTCCCAGCAACCTTTCTGGTGCTCCAGGATTCTGTGGAGCACGGTTAAGAGCCACCGATGCAAGGAACAGAGGTACTGGGATACAGCGACCAACTTTGTGTTGTTAATCCCCCCTGTGCTGTGCTCTGTGAGGTCTAGAGCCACCAATCCTTGGTATCCCTCTAAAATCAGACACGGGATCTTGAACTTGGAGTCTCTGAACCTGAGCGATTCATATATTTTCAGGCTGATTTTCATCATGGGCCCTATCCCCTTGGAGAAGTTAAGCAGCTGGACTGAGTTTACTAATGATCGAGGGCAAAGAGTATTGTTGGAAAACTGCTATAATAACACCGTGTAGGGCGCCTGGGTGGCTCAGTGGGTTAAAGCCGCTGCCTTCGGCTCAGGTCATGATCCCAGGGTCCTGGGATCGAGGCCCACATCGGGCTCTCTGCTCAGCAGGGAGCCTGCTTCCTCCTCTCTCCTCTCTCTCTGCCTGCCTCTCTGCCTACTTGTAATCTCTCTCTCTGTGTCAAATGAATAAATAAAATCTTAAAAAAAAATAAAAAAATAAAACACCGTGTAACACGCAATCCCAACAACCTCACACGCTTATTAAAACAAATAGTTATGTCCCATGCACAGGTGCACATGCCCACTGGGACGTTGCTGGCACCTGCTGGATTTGGCTCAAGTTGGTTGGGATTGGCTGAGCTTCTCCCTGACAGCGGGCAGGGATTAGACCTGCTCCCCGCGTCTGTGAATTCCAGGGCCAGCAGCTACCTGGGTTTTTACTTTCCATGGTGAAGTGGAGGGATAAAATGAGACTGGTGTGGCCTGGCCATGACTTTTAAAGCCTCAAATCAAAACAAGCACCTGTCACTTCCACCCACACCCATTCACCGATGCTGCCATATGGCCAAGGTCAAGGTCAGCAGCACAGACAACGTTCTGCCCACAGGGAAGCCTTTGCAAGAGAAGGAGGGAAAGGAAAAACAGTCAACAAACACTCCCTACCATAAGTTGGGATGGTGGGAAAGCTGAGCAGGCACCAACCCAGAAGCTTATCAACTCGTCTCATGCTCCAAGCCCATAGTCTCCCTTCTCCAGCCAGCCTCCCTGGGCCCCCCAAGTTGAAAGGGACCTCTGGCTCTCTGACCACTGCTAGGCTTGGCTTTTGTCCCTCTGTTTAGCTGAGTTAGATTGCAGGTGGTTCAAACGTGGGGCCTTCCTTGCTGCCGTGCACAGGTGGGCACATCATGGGCCAGGCACTATACACGCCACTTGCTGTAGAGATGACGGAAGCATCAGGAAGCTTCTCTGGGAGGGTGAGGCAGGATGGTAAGTTCAGGGGTCATCCCACTCTTTTTCTCAACCACCAAGAGCTGCCTCGAAGCGTTGCAATGTGGTGGGAAGAGACAATCTGGTTCAAATTACAGCACTACCGCCCACCTGTTCTGTGGCCTGGGACATGTTGCTTTACCTAGTGATGCTTGTGATTCCTTATCTGTACAATGGGCATAATAGTAATTACATTGCTGGATGATTGTTGTTTTTCAAACACACTACATAGAGTCTTGACTCAAGCCCTTCACACTTACTGCCCCCCTCCCTAAGCTGTTGTCCCTGCTTATCTGCGTGATTCACTTTGTCACTTCAGCCAGGTCTCTGCCAAAATGCCACCTTGTCGGAGACCTTCTTTCACAAATCTCTATGGAATAGCTCACAGCCTTCGAGGACACACTATCTCCTGGCCCGATCTGCTGTACTCGCTGACACAACACTCATTTCTTTGTTTGCTTGTTTATATGCCTAATTATTGTCTGTGTACCTTCCTAAACAGGAGGAAGACTCAGTGGAAAGTTGGCACATTGTGGTTTTTACCATTTTAATCATCTCTGCTCTCTCTGTTGCCCATTATGATGCCTGGATGCTGTTTATGAAACATTTCTGGAATGAATGAACTATAAGGATTGAATGAGATCATGTCTGTTTGGATCCTCACGCAGTGCCTGGCACACCACGCTTACCCAATGAATGATAGCAATGCACTCTTCTAAGTCTGTTTCAGCTCAGAGCCCAGCCTGGGTCTTTCTCCTCTGGGTGCCGAGGATGCAGGGAGCCAGAGGAGACCACTGAGCCTCTGGGACAGCAGCCTGCATGCAGACTTGGGCACATACTTGGGAATTTTCGAGCACTTAGCTCTCTTCCTCCATCCTTAGCAAACAGAAGAGCCTTGATCTTGAGGGGGCCCAGAATATACTCCAGCATCTTTATTTCCTCTGAGGGCCCTGGACGCATCACCCTCCAGATTTGCCATGTGAATTACATGCATTCAGCTCATTCCTAAATGCCTTCCTCTGTGTCAAGCAGAAGAATCAAGCCGGAAAACTGAACTCTCGTTAAACACATGCATGACTCCATTTTGTTCAATTAGAAAAGCCACTATAGTAGAATGCATTGACATGAATTGTAAGCCTGAAAGTATTTTATACCTCCCCCCCCCAAAAAAAAATTCCCTCAGTGGTGATTCTGGCGCCTGGAGTATGAAACTTACAAGCTCTGAAGAAGTGAGATAATTCTGTAAAAATGAAGGACGAAAGCATGGATATTTCCGTAAATGAAACTTTCATACAACTTAAATTTTAAAAACCTGCTTCATGGGTATTTTTTATATTTGGGACACTTTGCCTAAAATCAAGAAAGTGAACCTCAAAGTTTCGTGATTAAAAGGTCTATTGATTCAAGGTCAGCCCAGCTCCTGCCTGCTGGGCGGTGGCCTGGATCCGGAAGAGACACAGAGACAGAGTCCCTGCCCCCAAGGACATGTCCTGCCAGCAGCCCCAGCCACGCTCCTAAGTGAGGGCGCCCCGTGCCTTGCCAGAGCCCAAAGGAGGGCAGCAGTGCGGTGAGCCAGGCATGGGGGAGGCGTGGGGAGGGAGGAGCAGGAGGACCTTCAGGGAGGCCCCGGCTGCCCGTTTCAGGATGCAGCAGGTGGTCAGCAAGCAAGCAGAAGGGAAAGGTAGGCTGGCGAAGGGCCCACGGGCGCAAAGGCACATGGGGGCCGAGGGGAGCAGGGAACCTCCCGTCCAGGGCTGACCTTCCCATGAAGCGTCAAGGGGGGGGGATGGGGGCTCCCATGTTCTCTTTGTGTGGAGGAGCACTCCAGATACCGTCACACGTGAGATCACAGGGAAAACATTCTTTGACTTCGTGTTTTTTTCACAAGAGTTTTGAGAGACTGTGTTGTGCAGCTTCTGCTCCTAAGACTTTGTCAGAGGCCGTGCCTTTCAGCCCAGCGGAACTTGGATGAAACAATGTATATCGGTCTTCAAAGAGGCCCTCTAGCTTCTCCTGGGTGAGATGGGCACACACACAGACACACAGACGCACATAGGTACACACACACACACAGACACACAGATGCACACAGATGCATGCACGCAGACACACACACATAGATACACACACAGACACACAGACACAGACGCACAAAGACACACACAGACGCACACAGACACATGCACGTAGACACACACATATAGATACACAAGCAGATACACACAGACACACAAAAACACGTGTATGTAGACACACAAACGCATGCACACATACGAACATACATGTGCACAGGCACACACATAGACACACGTAGATACACACAGACACATGCATGTACACACACATAAATACACACAGACACACAGAGACACATGCATGTAGACTCACACATAAATACACACACGGACACACAGACACATGCATGTAGACTCACACATAAATACACATACAGACACACAGACACATGCATGTAGACTCACATAAATACACAGAGACACATGCATGTAGACACACATGAATACGCACGCAGACGAGTGCATACATATGAACATACATGTGCAGAGACACACATATAAACACACACACCGATTCACACGCCTCGCTTCCTCTCTAGTTCCGTGGATGCGCACTTCTCCACGTTTGCCCTCTGAGATCTGATCGTGCGGTTCTGAAATCCCTCGAGAGCCCTGGGCCGTTCACTCGAGGCAGAGCTGGTGCTACTCCGCTGACGCGTGGGGTCTGTCCACCCGGGCCCTCCACCCCTCCGGCCCCACTTCTGAGCGGCCCGGCACTTTCCGCTCCAACTTCAGATCCGTTCTGCTTGTCTGTCCACACGCTCCCATTTCTTCCATCCTCATCTCTCTTGTCCACTCCTCCCCAAAGCCTCACTGTCCTGCCCCGTGCTCGGGGACCCCGGGGTCCCCACAGCGCTGCTCAACCTGTGTCTCTGCCTCCTTCTGCTCATCCAGCCCCTCTCACCTCACCCCGGCTGACTCTCCCTGAAGGCCTGGGGCCTGGGGCCCGTGATTGTTAAGGGCAGACAAAAATGTTTTAACTTCTTTGAAAATCAGAGGAAAAACAGAACATAGTGATGACGAACATGTAATAATGAACCAGCCCATATCGTATTCATATTCATACCAATGCAGTCATAAACTATAATTTAAAAAAAACAGTCGAACAGGGGAAGGGCCCACAAGAGCAGAAGTGACAAAGGCCTTGGGAGTCCTAACACAGCCCCACGTCTCCCCCGCCTCACCCCTGCCCCTGCCCCTCCCACGGCTCTGGGTCCTTGAGACTCTGGTGGTACAGCTCCACTCCCCTCCCACCCTGACTCCGTGGCAGCACCTAGGTACCAGCTCACTGAGGTGCAGGTGCACTGAAGAAACGGGGCCACCCAGGGCAGGGGACAAACAGAAGACTGCTGTCATGGGTCTGTGACAGAACAGGGCCACTGAGTCCTAGGAAATCTGTCCCTGGGACCCTACGACTCTATTCTTAAAAGCTGAGGGAAAGGGACTGAGGACAATCTGAAATGTTGGGGGGAGGAGGGGAATCTAAATACAACAGACGCCCAGGCCTGGTCTGTTGCTGGGGCTGAGAATCAGTGAGATGGTTCTGTAGTGTGATTGGGCAGAAGAATTAGCTCTGGCTGGCTCTGGGAAAGCAGTCCTGTGAGAATGCAGGATTCCTGAGGCAATCCTCAAGAGCGCAGGACCTAAACAGGCTTCATAAACCTTCAAGAAGAATGAGCAGTGGGTAATGTATTTTCATTTTGACGTGATTTTTTTCAAAGGTCTGGTGCCTGGAATAATAATCCCCAATAACGGAAGTTCTCCTCATGTCCATAGGCAAACTACTTAATAACAGACACAGAAGATGCACCTACATTCTTTTTAGTGGGGGGCTGGGGATTCCGAATGCCTTACCGGAAGCGGTCTTTTGACCGTTTCCAAAGTAGGAGATGAATGGTGGCCTATAATAAAGTCAGGAAGTAAAATGTTTTCCATCACAGAATTCTGGCTTGGAAAGCTGGGAAGCCCCTTAGAGAGCATTCTATGTCTTCCCCCAGGGGTGGGGGGGTGGCTGGCCCCAAGTCTCCCAGGGGGGTACCCAGCAGCCCCTCCTGGAGGATAAGGGAAGAAATCAGGCAAATATTCAGTGACAGGCCTGAGAAGGAACGGCCCCCTTCAAGCAGCAAAGTCGAGTGTAGATGCCTCAGAGAGTGGGATGTCTTTTTTTTGAAGGATGAATGCAAGATCTCCAGATGAAGTGGACATCAGTATATGCCAGCCCCAGAGGTCCTTTGGAAGATAGACAATGGAAAAATACAAGCCACCATGTGTCTGAAGCACAGGCAGCGTGTTGGTGGAGTGGGGAAATGTAAGCCTGGAAAATGAGGAAGGGCTCCACAGCCTGTTTGGAGCCTCGCTCACACTCCTGTGTCCTGAGCAGGAAGGCATTTAGAAGACTTGGAATTTCCTCTCCGTGATGGCCTGCGATGTCATATTTTATGTGCGTGACAGAGATGAGACTCATTCTAAGCAAGGCACAAATATAGCTTTATTGTGAATAGCCATGCAGTACTCTCTTGCTGGAAGATAGGATGTGAACCTCAGCTCAGAGGGGAAGGGAGAGGGTCCCTTGAGTAGGAAGGAGACTAATGTCTCAATAGACATAGTTTGTCAACATTTCAGTGAAAAGAAACATGAAACTTTTTTCCCTGTGTGGGGAAAACCATTATGATCTTATTATATTCTTTCACTTGAGCTTTGCTTTCTGCCTTCAAGGACAGCATCACAAAAGATGCCTGAAAATTCATATGGAGAAATCATGGTGAAGGGAGACGGAAATTGCCAAGAACCACTCATAGTGAGTGAACGCCAGGCAGTGATTAGAAGTCGGGTCTCCTAGAAGCTCTGTGAACCCACAAAACTAAATTCAAGAAATGTGGAGTGTGAACCTTAGGGCCAATCCCCTCCCCACTGGGGTCTCGGGCCGAGCTTCAGTTCTGGGTTGACTGGTGCTTGTCGCGTGGGAAGTCCACTGTATAAGATAACTTTAGAGGGGGGAAGAGAACAGGGTCTGATGAGAATAGAGACCTGGGAGAGGTATGGCATGGTTCAGAGTCTCTCTAAGTGGAAAATGTCTGAATGCCAAGGTCTTAAGGGGTTGGGAATCAACAGACCTGAGATAAGTGTAGGGAATATGGACATTAGCACCCATGAGAGCAAATTCCTCCGGTTTGCCAGTTTCCCCGACCCCTAGTCAGCTTCATCTGACAGCTTAGTCATGGGTGAGGGCATTTAAGTATTGAGTGCCCCTTCGCTCCATAGGCAAATGAAAATGCAATGCCCATCTAATTTTCTTTCAGACATTTTGTCCAGGAATTACCTTCACTCTTGTTCAAATGAAGGATGTCCTGAGCTAAATTTCCCCCCTCGTGTGGGCCATAGTTGGTCTCAGAACTATTCTGGCTGTGATATTTATAGTTATTTATGTTACGAGAAAGGGAGGTACATATGTAAAGCAGATACTGCTTGTGATGTTTTAGAACAAGGTTGATTGCTGGATCATTCTGCCTTGGCCCCTGATATTAATGACCCTTAAGATAGAGCCTCCCCACACAGTAAAATCCTGGGAAGACAAGAAGGATGGAAGGAACCCCAAACAACTAGCAGAGTTCTATGTGCAGAAACAGCTGTCCTGCGAGGAACAAGCACGCAGGACACAGGCCTCTCTATTGTCTCCAACTTTGCAAGATTATGACGGAAAAGAGCCTACTTCTGAAGTTTAAGGAAGATGAACAAAACCTGAGTTTTTATGGAAAAGTTACCCTGATGCTCGAAGACAACATTTGCAGCTTTCTTAGTTATAAGGTGTGCAGCTCACAGGAATTGTGTGGCTTTTGTTTGTGGAGTTTTATGTTCCCTGTTCCATAAGGGACAATGATCAAAACAAGATGGCGCATCTTGGAGTCTTACACTGGCCGTTGTAATGGGCAGAGCATTTGAGAGTCAGTAAACAGACCATCTGCTTCATACTGGGAATATTGTTACTGGGGCAGCCTTAAAAATCCATAAGGATTTCAGAGATGGCTGAGAATGTGGGCCTTTTCCTGGTATTTTGTTTTCTAAATTTAACCATTTGTATTATCTTGAGAATCAATTCAGTGTTGAAATTATTCCCCAAGAAGAATATGATATGCAAAGCGTTTTTACTCCTCTAAAGCACAATCCACTCTGTTCTCCCCATTGGTAAAAGGCTACTCTTCTTAGCACCCTGCCAATCTCCTGAGTTGAGTGCTTTTCTAGGATTCATTTGTTTTATCTCTTGTGCTTTTAAATTATTGAGCAGGATTGCCTTCTCCATAATATCATCATCCCAATTACATAATCACATGTGGTTATTCTGTTCCATTCCCCGCCGTCATACACGTCCCTCGGTCTTTCTCTTGGAAAAAATCTCTATCCTCTGGGTGTTCCCTGTCCCCAGTCCAGCAATCCTTTGTACTGATATTTTGGTTTTCTGGTAGTTTGTAGCCTCTCCTTGGCAATGTTGATGGGAAACAACTCCACAGCAAGCAAATCCTAGCATGCTTCTATTTCCCCAGAAAATAGCATGATACATTCAAAAACCTGTGTGAAGTTTTGCATTTCCCAAAGTCCAGCTAGTGATTTTCATTGACTTCTGCCCTCATGGAAATTTGAAGGTCACCCTGAATTATAGGTAACTTTCCTTATGTCTTTCAGTGAGTTTGACGAACTCTTGACTCCCAGCTTTTGCCACACAGTGGTGCTAAGATCATGGGTATTTGATGATGTATCTGTTGGGTATTTGACTAGAGCATTTAAATTTAGTGTCCTCTGGTCATGTCAGACCCTGATATTAAATGATCCATCCTCTGGTCTGAATTTTTATTACTTGTGGTTCCCTCCCCTCTTTTGCTGCCAACAACTCAATGTCTTCCCTTCAGAACAAATGCCATCTGGGCACTCAAGTGTGCAAACACACACACACACACACACACACACACACACACACACAATCACTCCCTCCCTTTGATCCTGCTATTTTCCTTCTCAAGAATCAAGGAAAGCATCAGAAAGATGATCGAGGCTTCTTGGTATCCCTTTCCTGCAGTTAATAAGTTTCCATCTTCTTTCTGCCATTCAGGTGCTCTATTGAATCCAACCAATATTTTCTGGAAACCGTACTGAGTGTGGAGAATACAGATTTGAACGAGATACTGCCCCTGCCTTCTGGTTGTCCACTGTCTATAGAAGAGGCAGTTGTGTAAATAATTGAGAATGTAACATGATCAAGAAGAGAACTGAAATATTATATGACTTCTCTGAAGTCACAAAGCCAATGAATAAGGGAAGATGACTAGAATTCAGGTTTCTTGTGTTCTAACCAGAAACTTTACCAGAAAGAAAAATGTGCCTTGGTTTTCATTATGATAAAGCAAAAGATGACTTAGTGAATGCATTTAATTACCCATATTTGTGAGGAGCTTTAAAATGTCTCAAGAAAAAGACATGCAAGGAAGAATTGGAGGGTTGGGGGAGGAGGAAGAAAAAAAAACTATAAAAAGTAGACCAATGTATATTCTAGCATTCTATTTTAAGAGAAAGGAAACAAAATAGTGTTTGCAACCCATCTTGCTCCAAGCCCCTAAAGGTGGCTTGAAGGTCATCTGGTTCAACGTGTCTTCTGGATGAGAACTGGGAAAAGTGAGCAGAGAGAGGTAGACATGGGGCATCTCAGAAATAACAGCTCCTGTTGGAATTTCCAATCAAGGCAAGTGGTGTCTTTCCATAAGAATCAGAAGAAGCAGGGATCAGGCATTCAGCATGGAGTCCCCAACTTGGCTCTGGCAGAGAAATATCACACAAATCTGAAAAGGTACAAGGGAGTGGGAATTGATTGAAAAAGATCGAATGTGATGACGTGGAAAAAAAACAAAATTTCAAGTCAGAGTCTTAACTCCTCCACCTGCTAATGTGCAACCTCAGTCATGTCCCTTGACTCTCAAATACCTCAGTTTCCTTGTGCATGACAGCAGAATAATGATGCCTTCCCTGTTAACCTCCTGGGATGGCATGGAGGTAAGGATAAGATAGAGGATGTGACGCCTGGGGAATTTTGAAATGCTCTGCACAAATGAGAAGTTCTTTAAAAACTACCACGGTGTGCAACAACTCATGTGTCATAGAATCTGAACCCACAGAGCTGGGAAAACTGTTTTGTCTAACCACGGCTTTCATTTATTTGCTGGTTCATCTGCTCTGTCGTTCGGTCTTTAAGCTTTCATGGTGGATGGACACTGTGCCAAGCTTTACAGCAGATATGGACTTCAGAGATGAAGGAAACATAGCGCCTGCACTCATGGTGCTCACAGTTTGGTAGGGGAGCCTGACGCTCAGATAACCAAATCCTGAATGAAAGGCAAGGAAAACACATTGAAGGGGATTCCCTTAGCTGTGGCTCAGATGAAGCAGAACTACAGCTGGGTCTTGAAGGGTGTACAGGATTGAGGCCAGGTTTAGGATTTGGGGGAAGGAGACACAGTGGAATTCAGTTTCAGCAAAAGGATGAGCCCAGGTTGCACTTAAACTAGGAGACAATATGGCCCCTTCTCTCTATTGTGAGGGACCTGCCTCTTGGGGCTCTGTCAGAACGACCTAGAAGGCTTTCTGGTCTCTCTACCCCAGAGTCTGACTCAAACGCTGAAGGGTATATGGCCTTCCATTCTCCCACTGAAATTGGGAACATAGGAATTGACCTTCTATCATTGATCCAAATGTACCATGCCCCTCGGGGGATTAGGATGGCAGAAATATTGGTGGGAAGAAATATTAAGTCAATGTGTTTCTGTGCATGCTCTGAATGGCTGCATTTTTATCTACATACAAAACTAAGTAGCTCCATCAGCCAAAAAAGAAAGTGTATGGAAACTTTGTGGCAATATGTTGAAAAGCCAAGCATCAGATTTCATACCAGGTTCTGAACACAGGCTTCTCAAGCGGCTTAGTTCCCTAACTCCAGCATCTTTATTCAGGGATAGACCTGCAATTTCCATGTTGCATTATTGATGCCCTGAGAAGTCAGGACAAAGAGTGGCTAAAGCAGTAAGTAAGTCTGAAACCAAGCTATGTTCAAAGACAGGGGCTTCAGATCCTACCTCTGACCCTGCTCCAGACCAGTTCTTAAACCACAACTCTGTGCCCCCCTACATGCACCCTCCCCATTCATGTGGCTTTAACAAGTCTTAACCTCTTTGGGTCGATTTCTCCTAACCCCTGCCACCTCCACCACCCTTCTTGCAAGACCCCGACCTTGAAGTCCTCACTACAGCATCCATCTTCTTTCTTGCTGTCCAGGTCAATGTCCCATCAAACATACACCTCCTTTTCCTGTCCCCACCTCAAGCCTTGTGCCCTGAAGGGCACAGCGGGACAGCATCCTCCCATCCTCACCCAATCCACCTCCCACACAACTCCACATGGCCCTTCCTCCAACACAAACATCTTCACGGCTTCCTGTTTCTTAAGAAGTGGCTGGTTTCATGTTGTCTAATGTCCAACCTCACTGGCTGGCATCTGAATTCTCCCCGGTCTGCACCTTTCCAACCATATCTCTTGCTCTACTCCAACACCTCCAGGAACACTCATCAGAGTCCTCATCTCCTCCTGTCTCATACCTTGCTTATTCCCACAGTGGCTTTGTGCAATTGATGCTGTCCTCCTTGAGGATGTCCTCCTCACATTAGAAACACCATACCTTACTCTCCCTTCAGGACTCAGCTAAAGCTTCATGTCCTTGATGCATTGCCCTACCTCATGGTGAACTCCCTCATGGCACAAGTTCTTGCTGGTTTGCCAAGTCACTAGGATAATTTCTTAGTTATTTCCTGGGCTTTTATGTCAGCTTCTTAACAGCATAATAAATTTCTCAATGACAGGAGTAATAAATTGTAGGTGTGTCCCACTAGGCCTGGCACATAAAAGACATTTAGCAAATGCTTTCAAATCAAGGAATTTTTATGACAAGCAGCCTGAAATAGATTCAAAGAAAACAAAGCAAAAGAAAAAAACATTCATATTATCCTATGATTTTGGTAATTCTGCAATTAAAGTAATAGGTGTTAGTTTTTTTTAAGATTTTATTTATTTATTTCACAGAGGGAGAGAGATCACAAGGAGGCAGAGAGGCAGACAGAGAGAGAGAGAGAGAGGGGGAAGCAGGCTCCCCGCTGAGCAGAGAGCCCGATGCGGGCCTCGATCCCAGGACCCTGAGATCATGACCTGAGCCGAAAGCAGAGGCTTTAACCCACTGAGCCACCCAGGTGCCCTAGGTGTTATTATTTTTTAATAATAGTTAGAAATTATAACATATTAAGAAATAGTGGGCTTTAAATCTCATTATTGTGAATGCTGGGATCCAATCCTTGTCTTAGGATCTGCTCTTGGGACAATCCAAGCTCAGACGACTCTAAACACCATACTAGAGTTTAGATTCTACCTGTGGATCAAGGAAACCAATGAAGTATTTTAATCAGGGAAGTGACATGGTTCACAAACACACACCCACACACATTCATATGCATATACAAATTATAGATAGATAGATCCACTTTTTAAACATAATTATCACTGACGTGGTTGGGAGGAGGAGGAATTGCAGAAGCAAATGAGAAGAAGAAGGAATCCCAATTAAGAATTTTTGGCCAAAGTCTGTGCAGGTTCAAGGTGGTCATGACGTAAAACATTAAGTTCCTGACCTCCACTGGCACCAGCCTCTGTAGCTACAGCTGGTCAACTTTGCCTATTGGAAGTGGTTTTTATTTCCAAGGAGGTGCCCACCCACTTTACTGGAAGCTCTAATTGCAGATTACACCCATGTTTTCCAGGGAGAAAATGCTACCTCCCCACTGACTCATGTTCACTTATTGAATAACTTCTAATCCCAGGCAGAACAAGACCTATTTGAGCATTTTTTCCACTATGCTCATCCCAAAATTTGTCTTGGGCCTCTCATCGAGCACGCTATGTGAAATGTCTTCATTTATTATGAAGATACATTACCTGGTAGTAGAACATTTTATCTGTAATCCTGGCTCTGCCCCTAACTACCCTTGTCTGAGCCTCAGTCTCCCCATCAGAAAAAGAGGTATGAAAATCTTCACAGAGCTGCTTCGTGGATGAAAGGAAGTAGCTGGTTGTTCTGGATGCTCTCTGTTGGCATGGGCTCAATTAAAATATGGCTATCCACACCTGTAACTCTGTGACGAGCTAGCCAGACCTGCTAGGGCCTTGTCCGCTAGAAGGTCCATGGGAGAGCTGGGGCCAAGCCTGCTCATCACAGAATTCCCCACCACGTCCATCTGGGGTCTAACCTGTGCCTGTCCTCCTCGGATGAACAGGAAACAAAGGGCCTGAATAACGGATGAAGGAGCTTGATGCTGAGGCTGGGCCCCATTGTGGAGTCCTGGGGAGGGGCAAACAGAGGAGTGGGGTGTCCATGTGGCAGAGCCTGGCTCGGCTGGGCATCTCGGGGTGGGGGAGGTGTGAGAGGCTGGGGGCATTTCGAAAGGGGTGCTGAGCCCCTGTGATGAACCCAACTGGTGCTAAGCTGGACAGTTCTGAGGACAAGACGTGGAAAGAAACATGTCTGGCCCCTCGGGGGCTTGTCACGGGCCTGCGGAACAGGACTCACATATATGAGAAAGCCAACGATCCCCTGGGCTAAGGGGTGTCCAAGGGGAAGTTCTGGGAGGGAGCTGGGCCTGCCTGGATAAGGGTCTTCTCCGTGAAACACTTACAGCTGCCTCTGCCTCTCCTGCTCTCCCACGTTCTCAATGTCTCTGCTCCAGGTTCCAGCTTCCATCCTGGTAGTTGTCATCTGGGGCCTCTTCTTATCCCTCCTTGCAAGCTGTGAGCGTCTGGCACCACGGCCAGATCATCCACAGGCCTTTGCTCAGCCCAGGGCATGCTCGCAAGAGTTCGACACCCAACGTCCTCTGCGATGTCTACAATAACCCACAATATCGGTAAGACAAATGGTCCAATTTATAGGTGACATAAGGCACAGGGAGGTCTGAGGCTAGGACGCTGAGAAGGCAGCTTCTGCACGCCCACACCCGGCAACCCTCCCACTGAAGTGGAGTTTTGCCCCCAGAGGTCCAAGAGGCCCCCCTTCTATAGCCCAAGACATGGCTGCAGGAGGCGGGCTGGGCATTCTTGGCACTGTCTGTAGCTGGGGACACTGGGGTGCTGTGCTAAGTGACTTGTCTAGCAGGGAGCCGCCAGCTCCTCAGGGCCTCCACCCTCCACGCCAGAGAATTCTTTTTAACGAAATTAAATAAAAATACGCGCGCACACACCCATCCTCCCAGGAGTGCGCTTGCTGTGTGACAGACGGATTCTATTTCTGTTGGAAGAACACGTGGCGTCGTCAGCAAGAACACGCACAGAGACCGCAGCCCCAGGAAGGCGGTCTGCTCAGCCCAGCCTGTGTTCAAATTACGGAGCAGGCTTTGGGCTGGGCTTGGAGCCCCCCGGTTGCCAGTCATTTCTGAGGAGCTGACACTTCACAAATGCTATTTCTTTCTGATTCTGGGGCGTTTGTGTAGCTACAGAGATTAAGACAAGCTCCACGTGTGGGGGTTAAGTGGGATTTCTGTGGAAAAGGGATCCACCAAGGGTCAGAAGCGAAAGGCACCTTCCAGCTGATGATTTTCCACCAGGGGGACCCGGAGAGGAGAAGACAAGGCACCTGCCCAGGGACACACGGCGAGGGCACCTGGCAGCAGGGAGCCCCAAGCACTGGCCGCAGCCGGGCTCTTTCTTCAGGCTGTAGCCACCTCCTCGTTTTCTTGGTGAAAGACGAGGAAGTGTCTCTGTCCAGGAATCAAAACCCCTGAAGGCCACATCCTCCCTTGATCCCTTCCCTTGCAGCTTCTGACTGCAGACGTGAAAAACAAAGACCTCTGTAAAATAAAATCATCTTTTATTTTCAAAGACTTGACATCTTCACGTTTGTCTTTTATAAATTATCTTTGCTGTGGTCTTCTGCTTTTTCCTTATAACTTTCAAAGCACGTTTGTTTCTCTGTTCTTGCTTCTGGAAGCTCCTGCTTATTGATCTATTCAGTTCTTCTTTTTTAAGATTTTATTTATTTTTATTTGACAGAGAGAGAGATTACAAGGAGGCAGAGAGGCAGGCAGAGAGAGAGAGGAGGAAGCAGGCTCCCTGCCGAGCAGAGAGCCCGATGTGGGGCTCGATCCCAGGACCCTGAGATCACAACCTGAGCCGAAGGCAGCGGCTTTAATCCACTGAGCCACCCAGGTGCCCCTTATTGATCTATTCAGTGATGAGGACTATGGCTGTGGCTCAGTCCCGGGGGTGGGGAGGGGGGGTGACCCCAACAATTTTGGGTGCTGCCTCCTCGCACTGAGAACTCCCAGCACAGAGCAAGACCGAGACGAAGGTTGTTTGTCAAAGTCCTCACCATTTCGGAAGCCCCATCTCAGACATCAGCTGTTCTAGAAGGCTTCACTTGACTGCGAGAGAGGTGACTTGTTTTACAAATGAGCATCCGAACTGTGTTTCTGAGCCAGCTTCCTCCTAAGGAACCTGGGGACACACAGCGCTGCCGTGAGCATGAGGTGATGCATATAGGCCCACAGGTCCACACTACAGTCTGTCTGTGAAATCCCGTTCACAGATTCTCTATTTGACCTTTCCAAGGTCACATGCCAGCCAGAGGAGTACTGAGGGCTGGCAAACCTAGCGTTGGTTTTGATGCCATTCGCAGCTTCCATAGCCTTCTCCGTTCCAGGTTTCCATGCCTCCCACACTCCCTTGGTCCCCCAGCCCACACGTCCAGCTCTCAGGAAGGGCCCCACTTCTGACCTGAGCCCCCAAATCCAAGGTCGGACTCTGCACGCCCCCATCTATCTTCTTGCCATGTTCTCTGTACCTGAGCACTTGGAAAAAAGCACTTTGTCTACCAAAGGGGAATTCTGGTATCATTTGCCAGGGGCCTCGTGGCAAAGCCAGAGGGTCTTCCTGGAGACCTTGACATTGCCCAAGGATGAAGCACTCTCCTCCCTCGTGCGGCCCATCAGCCTGAAAGGCAGCCTCAGAGTGACCAGATTCCAGACTTCTAGTCTAGACGGACCGCCGAGCCTCACCCCCAACAGAAAAATGTGAAGTGCGAGCTGGGGCAAGGATGAACTCCTGGGGGAGGAGAGAACTTTCACAGACGGCCCTCTGCGTGACCTCTTCTTTTCTTTTTTTTTTTTTTTAAGATTTTATTTATTTATTTGACACAGAGAGAGAGATTACAAGTAGGCAGAGAGGCAGGCAGAGAGACAGGGAGCGGAGGAAGCAGGCTCCCCGCTGAGCAGAGAGCCCGACGCGGGCCTCGATCCCAGGACGCTGAGATCATGACCTGAGCCGAAAGCAGAGGCTTTAACCCACTGAGCCACCCAGGCGCCCTGCGTGACCTCTTCAAGACGGGGGAGATCTGAGCCGTGGTACAGCTGTCTGGGGAGGGGTCAGGCCCCATGGCCTAGTTCATCACGTTCCACAGAGTCTGAATTCAGGGGCTCAGAAGCAGCCCTAGTGAACTCGCCGCAGCGTGACCGCTGACCCTCTGCGGAGAATGGAGCCACTGTTCCGGGACGGGCCTCCGCCTCTCAGCATCCGTCCTCCAAGTCCCTCACGGCCAAAGCGGCGGTCCGCCCTCCCGGCTGCGAGAGGTCCCAGAGAGGCCCAGGAGGCCTCGGAACCACCCAACCCGGAGACATGATCCCATCTGGTGGAGTCTCTGCTCTTGCAACTGTCACGGCAGGGTCCCAAGGTCACAAGTTTGGGGCTCAGAGATGCCCTAGGCACAGAAACAGAGCAAAGCCAGGGCTCAGATGCCTTCATTACAATTTCGATTTTACACGGCAGCCAGGGCAGCCAGGAAATCCTGAGTCCACAGCCTGAGAAACCAACACAGACACGAGCTTTTGTCGATACGGGTGAGAGGCACACGCATGCGCACATATGCACGCAGAGGCAGCATCCTGAACGTGAGCCCGGGAGGAGCGGCAGAGAAGCAGCAGAGTTTAAAGATCTCGGGTGTGCAAACGTGTGCCAGGAGAGCTCACTGGTAAGAGAACAGGGAAGCGTGTCGCAGAGAAAAGCCCATTTCACAACCCTTTCCTGACTGTTCGGTGACGTGTCACCCAGATTTCCCCAAAAGGCTGAGTCACTCATTCCCCCAGCTGCTGGGAGTGTTGGTAGCAGATGGTTCTCAGTTGGGTTCCTCTCTTTGGATCCCTGAATTGCACTTCCTTAAAGTGAAACACTTTGCCCAAGGTCACACCCTTCCTAAAGGCGGCCAACGATGTCCAATGACTGGTCATTAACAGGATACAAAAACCCAGACTCCCTTCTTCTGTTTAAAACAGCTCAGGGGACATCCCCGCTCCAGAGCTGTCTGGAGTTAAGAGCTGAGGCCTTTCTTGCAACGATGCTGCAGTGTGGCTTCTCCCTCTGCCTAATCCTGCTGCCTTCCTTCCCTGCGGGTATCAACACTGAGGAGCCTTCCCCAGTGAGATTTCTTTCTTTCTTTTAAAAAAAAAAGATTTATTTATTTGGGGGCAGAGATGAGGAGGGTCAGAGGAAAAAGGAGAGCGAATCCCAAGCAGACTCCACGCTGGGCATGGAGCCCAACATGGGTCTCGATCCCAGGACCCTGAGATCATGACCTGAGCTGAAACCAAGAGTGGGATATTCAACCAACTGTGCTACTCAGACACCCCTCCCCAGTGAGCTTCCCGCACACTAATCTCAATTCCCCAGGCTAGTTCCTGGTAAATCCACCTTGGACATCAGATGAGACCCCAAGTTCACTGATGAGGATCCACTCAGAGAAGACAGAGCCCCTGCCCTGAGTAACTCCTGGTCTCTGGGGCAGGTGCACATGCTCAAGTCAGAAGACCTGCATTCAAGCCTTCTGCTCTGGTTTTGCCTTGTACTATCCTTCTCCTGGTACCTCACTTTCTCTCTCTTTAGAATAGTTCTAATGACCCGTCTCACGTGGGGCATGGGAAGATCCCACGAGAGTGAGCACTGGTCCAAGTGCCTCATGAGCTGTAGCGGGCTGCATGATGTGTTGTGAAGCTAACTCGACGTGTTCCAGGGGTGCACAGGGCAGACCAGGAGCCATTCAATCAGCCTGGGGTCTTCTGGGAAAAGAAAGATCAGGGAATGCATGAGTCAGGGTTCTCCAGAGAAACAGAATCAGTAGAACAGATAGAGGTATGGGTATTTATTATGCGAGATTGGTTCACGGGATCATGGCGCCTACGAAGCCCCACAATCTGTCATCTGTAAGCTGGAGACCCAGAACAGTCTGGTAAAATTCCAGTCCAAGTTCCAAGGCCTGAAAATCAGGGAACTGAGCGTATAAATCACAGTCCAAGGCAGGATGAGACCAATATCCCAGATCCAGCTGGCAGGCAGGATGCAAAAGGGGGGAATTTTTCCTTCCTCTAACTTTTGTCCTGTTTAGTCCTTTAAGAGGTTGGGTGATTCCCACCCACACTGGGGAGGGTGAGCTACATTACTGAGTCCACCAATTGAAATGTTAATCTTGTCCAAAAATATCCTCACATGCACACACACCCAGAAATAATGTTTAATCTGGGCACCCCGTGGCCCAGTCAAGTTGACACATAAAACCAAACATCACAAGGAGCAGAATCCTGAAATGGGAGACCTGAGTTCCCATCACGGTCACCCCTGAGGAACTTGGGCAGGGCATGTCTTCCTTCTGGAATGTCCTGTTCTGTTTTCTTCTGTCCAGAAAGAAATAGGAAGGTATCATCTCTTCCTAATGTTCTAACTAATGCAAGTGGAAATGACGAGTTTTCTTTCTGTTCCCTAGAACACTCAAATATACTACTTTGACAGTGATTGGGATACCACCAATCTTCCTAACCAAGTCCCTTAATTATAAACACTCAATGTGAAGGGTGTTAGACTCGTAAGCCCCTCTAGACATCCTAGAACCTATATTGTGGGGAATGAAAAGTGAGCCAATTGACCAGAGATGCGCCATCTTGAACTGCACAGAAGGAGCAAGGGCCAGTGCCCCCGCTAATCAGAAAAAAGTAGGACCTACAGGAAGGGACAGGGACATATAACGAATGTGAACAGGGAAGAAGGCAGGAAGGGAAAGATAGAACCTTCTACAATGTAATGCGTCTGACCTTGGAGATCATTAAGGGGTTTCACTGTGACCCAGAGGGGCCACCTCAGCATCCATGGACAGAAGATTCAGCCACAGCACGTAAGCGAAGCCAGAATTTCTCCACCTCTGTTTGGCATGATTCTTCCATCAACTGACCTCACAGACTCAAAGTCTGGCTTGCTCATCTCCTAAGTGAATATTTTTTGAATGAACAAATAAATGATGTCTCATCCTCAGCCCCTCCCTTCCTCCTACACAAAAACAAACATATAGAAACTATATACATATGCATAAATTTACTAACACATACGTATACAGATATATACATGCCCACAAACCCTAGTCCATATGGTCACACGCACAGAGAGATGAACTTTGACATAAACACACACACTGGGACCCATGTCCATACTCAGATGTACACACATACACAGAGATACTTACCACTCAAATTCCTTTGTCCTAATTCATGGTTGATCCATGGATTTATGACCCTATCTGTGACCCTAGGACCTGGTGCGTTGTGATGACAATTTGACAATGTAATCATTGTCTATTTGACAGTGTAATTACTCACGTAAGCCCTTATTCCAGCACATAGTGGATAAACAAGATGGGAAAGAAGTGTGATTATTGAAGACCACTGAAGACCATAACAACAGCACGTGAAAGAAACTAGTGCTCAGCTAGTTTCAGTGCTTCAATAGGACTGGCAAAGCCCTCTGTTACTCAAGTTTTTTGTTGCTCCACTTTTGGTGAAAAGTGACAGTTTCTTGTTCTTCCACATAAACAAACAATTCCACCTGTGTCCATCTTTAAAGTGATCAAGCCCAGCAACACAAACCAAGTGCTAACTACAGAAGGTGGAGGGGGCAGGTCTTCCAAGAGACCAGTCTCCTCCAACTCATTCCCACTATATAAAAGATATGATGGTTCCATTCAACACCAGCAATGTTATGTGCCAGGCGCCATGACAGCCATGATGGAGGGTAGCAAACTATAACAGCACCTCCTCAAACTGATGTCCCTCTTACCTCCCTAAAAATCCTTTTTAAATATTAAATGTTACTGAATACTCACAACTTTACAAAGGAGAAAAATTGCCAAATGAATGTTTGCCTCTATTTCACAGAGGATACTGTGGCTTAGAGATAGCAGGTAATGGCTCTCAGATCAGAGGCCTAAAGAATGGTATACATTTTTTTTTTGGTTTTTTTATTTATTTATTTGACACACAGAGAGAGATCACAAGTAGGCAGAGAGACAGGAGGAAGCAGGCTCCCTGCTGAGCAGAGAGCCTGATGTGGGACTCAATCCCAGGACCCTGAGATCATGACCTGAGCTGAAGGCAGAGGCTTTAACCCACTGAGCCACCCAGGCGCCCCGGGTAGACACATTTTTAAAGATCTGTTGAGATGGGAAACCTCAACTCTTTATACCATAGACAACTTCCTCCATATTTTAGAGTATTTACAACAGGAGTGACAGTTAAACGTGACTTAAAAAAAAAAAAGTCAACAGGAGAAATCAGTGCTCCTAAGTAATTCCAGTTTGGTTCCTACTGATTCATGCCCGTGAGAGGAAATCAGAATCCTGCCGGGCGGGCAAAGGGCTTGGAGGCCTCAGACACGTGAATTGGTCACGTTGAATTCTGTCATCAGATTCTGGGTATATCAGTGGTGCTTCATTTGCATTAAATGAAAAGGAGTCCAAAAATACACACTGTTGCTAAGGTTACATCTTGCGGGATGCAAATGAAGATGTGTTTGTGCAGACCAGTTAAAAATATCTTGGCACTAGCTTATTTTCTCATTGGCATAAAGGGATTTATCAGGAGCCTATTAAGCTGAGAGGTTAAGTTTACCTTAGTCAGCATTAGGGGTCTGGAAAGAGCATTATTTCTGAGTGATATTTCTGGAACTTGCAGAAACTACTCTTTTTTTCTTATTAATTCAAGTCATAAGTCTGGTTTCAGTAGGGTTTTTTAAAATATAAATATCACCTAATAACAGGACCTACTGTCGCAAATATAGGCATATTTCTCAACATTCTGAAAGAACTAACCGCATTGATATTTTTGAGTCTGAGAGGAAATTGGGAACAAGCAGGCATAAGGGTTGCAGTACAGTGGGATCGGCAGAGGAGAAAAGCATCATTTCTGTCTTGCTGAGTCCTTTATGTACATTGTTGTTACTTAATTCTCACAATCACCCTGCAAATGAAGGGTTATTATTTGTTATTAAGTTGGGGAAACTGAGGTTTGGGAACATTTTTCCACTCTGTAGTAAGTGGAGGGGCCAAGAGTTGAATTTAGAATTAACTCTGAATTCATGGCCTTTCCTCTATATTGTTCTGCCTTTATAACTGAAGATAAATTATCAAAGCAGACTTTAAAATAGGACATATGAGCCCAGGAAAGCAGCTGAAGTTTTGACATTTAAAAAATAAAAGGCATTTTTGAAAATCGAAGCGGTTTTGACTTTTTGACCCAAATTCATAGCTTCGCCTGAATGTGTCTCAGTTTCCGTGTGTAGGGACAAATGCTTTTGCTTCCCCTCTGCTCTGGACGCAGCCCACCCACCCAAATCATTCTCTCACTAGCCATCAACTCCAAAAATGTCAGAGACAAAAAGGGTTTCAGAAGTCATCCCACACCTCCTTGTTGAGGCATGGAGGGCTGGTAGGGAGAGATTCCTAGAAGGGGGGCCATTCACCCATTGGCTTGAAACCCCAAATACAGATGGTAGCTCACATTAACTGAACCTTTACTCAGTATTGACCCTGTGGCTCTCTTCCAAGTACTCCACCCCATTTAATTCCTTATCGCAACCCTATGAGGTAGGTGCCATTACCCCCATTTTACACATGAGGAAAGTGACATATAGAAAGTGTAAGTAACTTGTCCAACTTCACATAGCCTCTGAGTGGTGGAAATGGAATTAAATCCCATGTAATATGACTTAAAATACTGGCTTCTTGACCACTGCCCTTTACTTCCTAAAGTGCCTCCTCCTGGGCGCCTGGGTGGCTCAGTGGGTTCAAGCCTCTGCCTTCGGCTCAGGTCATGATCTCAGGGTCCTGGGATCGAGTCCCACGTCGGGCTCCCCGCTCAGTGGGGAGCCTGCTTCCTCCTCTCTCTCTGCCTGCCTCTCTGCCTACTTGTGATCTCTCTCTCTCTGTGTCAAATAAATAAATAAAATCTTAAATAAATAAATAAATAAATAAATAAATAAATAAATCACTAAAGTGCCTCCTCCTTCACAGAACAGCCCATGTCAGCGTGTTCTGGGAAGAGTATTACCTACATGGATGACCTCTCCTGTTTGCTTTAGGATTCTGTGAGATCTGGAAAACTGGCCGGGCACAGGAAGAGGAAGCTGAAGGAGAAAAAAAGAAAAGAATGAGAGAAAGAGGGACAGCTTAGAAAATCTTGCATTCAAAAAGAATATGGGGCCGATGGTCAGTTCTTTCCAGGGCTATGCTATGGGAAAGGGGACCTACCTCATAATCACTTCAATGTACTGAGCACAGGTTAGAGGTCAGATGTGTGACGTGCACTGTTCCTAAGCTTCACTGCAAAGTAAATGTCACTTGAAATATAAAAATAAATAAAAAGTCTTTCGAGTCCCATCTTTCCTCAAAACAGCCCACCTTCCATCCCATTCCTCTCCAAACACCGCTCTTTCTGGCTGCATTGATGGCACTATCATCCACCCAGTTGTCCCAAGCCAAAACCTACACATGCCCCCTGGATTTCACTCTTTCCCTTGGTGCCCACATCTGAACTACGAGTAAGTCCTAGGGGTTCCACTCTTGAAACACATCTTGAATCCCCTCCTCTCCATTTACCCCACTACCATCCTGGCCCAGACCATGACAAGGAATGACCCTAGTAACTCCTAACCCCATCATTGTTCTCCCACTCCTTACTCTTGTTTTTCAGACCAAGTGGAATGATTTTTCTAAATGTAACTCAAATAACGTCTCTCCCTTAAAAAAAAAATCCAGTCTCTTCCACCTGAATTTCAAATAAAATCTAAACTGATCTTAGGATTTCTCCCTAGCCTTTCTCTGTAACCCAATTTTGTACCACTTTCTGTGTCACGTGTCATTGCTCAGTCATACTGACTTCTGTTTCTTCCTGGAGCACTCTGAAAGGGATTTTAGTTCCTGTTCATTCTGTCAGCAAAGCTTTCCCCCCCTTTTAAGTTGATGGTTATTTCTTAACTCTTAAATCTCAAAAACTGAATGTCCCTTCCTCAGATAAGCCGGTGTCACCCAAACTAAAGGAATATTTTCTATAACATTCTATCATATTACCCTAGTTTACTACTTTCATAATATTTATCAATATCTAAAACTATATATTTATTTGTTTACTATTCATTATTTCGATGGACTGAATGTCTGTGTCTCCTTCCAAAGGTCCTATGTTGAATTTCTCATCGCAGGGTGATGTCATTGGGAGATGGGGCCTTTGGGAAGAGTTAGGTCTAGATGAGGTCATGAGGGTGGGGCTTTCATGATGGGATTAGTGCCCTTATAAGAGGAAAAGACTCCAGAGCTCTTTCTCTCCCCAAGGACAGGCCAGGGGAGCACATGGGAAGAAGGGGACTGTCTAGGAGCCAGGCAGCAGATTCTACCCAGACACCAAATCTGTCGGCACCTTGATTTTGGTCTTCTGGCCTTCAGATATTGAGAACATGAATTTCTACTATTGAAACCACCCAGTCTGTGATATTCTGTTATGGCAGCTGTAGCAAACTAATACAAATAATATTAAAATATAAAATGAAAATCACAATTGCCACAAAGCAATGTATATGTCCTGTGAAGCATTGTTTTTACAGTTGGGGACATTTGGAAATAGACTTAATTTTAACCCAAAAGAGAATGATTTAAGTAAACCATGGGTGATAAGTCTATATCAGGGAATAAAAGTAGCATTTAAAAATATATAGAATATCTATGGGGACCCAGGTTATGTCATTAAGTGTCTGCTTTCAGCTCAGGTCATGATCTCAGGGTCCTGGAATTGAGCCCTGGATCGGGCTCCCTGCTCAACAGGAAGCCTGCTTCTCCCTCTCCCACTCCCCCTGCTCATGTTCCTTCTCTCACTGTGTCGGTCTTTGTCAAATAGATAAATAAAATCTTAAAAAAAAAAAAGTATACAGAATACCTATTTGCACTGATATTAAAAAGATCAACTTGTTAAACCAAAAAAGCAAGTAACAAAACATTACATATAAAATAACCACATGTACATGGTTTTTTGATATGAACACATCTGTATATGACACATGTATTTGTATGCAAATGCATAGCAGAAGTTCTGGAAGGATACCACAAACAGTTAACTGTGGTTACCCCTGGGGAATAGCATAGGTTGTGTCCATTTATGAGTCTGGTTGACCTTTTCCTTCTAACTCTGTATATTTCTATATTGTGGCAATGTCTACATTGGTAATGCCTTCCTGTACCAGTAATGCAAAAAAAAAATTACTGGATTAACTCGCTATATCTTAATTAACCCATAATGCTAATTTCCTGTCCCTTCTGACCCAGCCTTTCTTCCCAATACCCCCCTACCCTCACTGTACACTCTGAAGCAGCCTCTAATACTCCTCAGCTACATGGGAACCACAGCTCTGGCCTTGAAGTCTTAGTATGAGTAAAAACGCTGGGACAGCAGAAACATGATGGAAATTTCATTAGTGAACTGCATTACCAGGACCAAGACTGTTAGGTTTGGAAACGTCCATGCTTCTGCCTGGGAACCTGGAGTGTAATGTTCTTGCAGTGGCTTGAATAGTTGTTTCCATTTTGGATGGCTCCAAAGCCAAAGTAAAAAAAAAAAAAAAAAAAGATAGTCATGAAAATTAAATTATTTGAATTTGAAAAAAACTTATTTACCAAGCACCTAATATGTGCCAGAAACTACACTGGAAAATGCATATGCAAGCTTATTTAAGCTGATATGACCATCCAAAAATAGTATTACTGTTCCCATCTTACAAAAGAAGAACCAGAGCTAGGAGAATTTGCTTAAGGGGAATGATTCTGAGATCCCTTAATGAAGCGTTATATTCTCTCAGGAGACAGAAGAAAGGAAAATGTACACCACCCCCTCCATCTTCCCAGATATTAATTAGTACCTTCTGTGGTATGCTTTTTGTCTCTTGCCTGGGTGGTGAGGCAAGGCTTAGAGGGAGGGCCAGTTCTTTCTTCCAGGGGAGGTTTCCTGAGGCATCCGTCCGTCTCGTATTCTCCAGCCTCATTCTCTTGGTGCTGATGCAGAAGGAGGCACCGGGAGGCGGTCAAGAGGGAAACCCAGGGTGTTCACCTGCCAGAGAATATCAGCTGGTATAGGTGTCAGAAACAGAATTTTGCTTCAGACCAAGAAAGGAAGAAGTTGGAATTAGGTATGAGGTCAGTGGGGAGCTATGGGGGAGTGGAGGAAGAAGTAGGGAATGTTGCAGAGCACCTGGATGGCTCAGATGGTTGAGCATCCTGCTCTTGATTTTGGCTCTGGTCATGATCTCAGGGTTATGGGTTTGAGCCCCCATCAGGGGCTAAGCATAGAGTGTGCTTGAGATTCTCTCCTTCTCCCTCTGTCTCTTCCCCTGCTCGTGCTCTCTCTCTAGAGGAAGGAGAAGAAGAAGGAGGGNAGGGGCTAAGCATAGAGTGTGCTTGAGATTCTCTCCTTCTCCCTCTGTCTCTTCCCCTGCTCATGCTCTCTCTCTAGAGGAAGGAGAAGAAGAAGGAGGGGGAGGAGGAGGAAGAGGAGGAGAAGAAGAAGAAGAAGAAGAAGAAGAAGAAGAAGAAGAAGAATTAGAAGAAGAAGAAGAAGAAGAAGAAGAAGAGGAGGAGGAGGAGGAGGAGGAGGAAGAAGAGGAGGAGGAAGGAGGAGAAAGAAAAAGAAGGAAGAAGAAGGAGAAAGAAGAAGGAGGAGGAGGAGAAAAAAAGAGGATGGGTGGAGGAGGAATGTTGGTGCATTAACTATATTCCATAATCTTGACACATCTGGAGACTCACTGACCAAGGAGAAGGTAATCTTCCCAGGGCTAGCTAATTCTCTGAGATAGCAACAGATTTGCCTGGTAGTGCATCTTTTCTGCGCATGCGCACAAATCCAGAGCCCACATTCCCAACCGCCTCCTCTATCTGGCTCTCATACTACTGGAGGTAGTATTCCTCTGCCCTACTCATCCCAAAGCCAGGTCTCAGACAACTAGGGACAGCCCCTGTGCTCAAGAGTCTACTGAAATTATTCAAACAAGTCAAGGCTCTATCTGTTGATCTTGCCTTACCTTGCCTTTCCTTAAGAGGACACAGTATAAAGCCCATGTTTTCTCTCTTGTCCCTTCTGTCTCCTGACTGAGCGTAGCGCTTCCCTTTGTGGCCCTGTGTGGCCTGCCATGCCTCCTGTTTCCGGGGAACCTTGAGTAAAAACTGCTTCCTTTGTGACAATCGCTTCTGTGTTTATGTGTCTTAAAACAAATCCAGGGTATGATCTGTAGCGACAGCACTAGTTACATATGTACGTGATGAATCACTGAATTCTACTCTAGAAACCAGTATGGCACTGTATGTTAACTAAAATTTAAATAAATATTTTTTAAAATAATAAGAACAAAAATAAAAATAAACAAATTAAAAAAAACAGTGCTGGGGATATTTTTGAATAGTTTGTCAATACAGAAAATAGGTATCAAGATGCTTAAGATGCTCACTAATATAAGACCCTGGGACCATGAGGACTGGCCTGCAATGGCTCCAGCCAACCAGGAAGTGGGCTTTTTGTCAGTCAGAGCTCTAGGACCCTCCTTCCCTCCCCTTTATCAAATCTGCCTTTCTGACAAGTGTCTCTATCGGTCACTTACGGCTCTCTGATCTTGCCGGGCTGTTGTAGGAACGTGAAAATTCTCGTCTTCTGAGAGAGAATATGGAGACCTTTGTGTGAAAACCTGGGTTGTAGGCCATCTTCCTGGCTCCCCACACCCTGATCGCACCACTAATGTCAGAAAGGCATGCATCTAACCCCAAATAATGCAGGCAACACACGAGGATGCCACGGAGAACAAAGACCTTGGGCCCGGAATATTCTAAGTAATGCAGGTGCAAAACGCATTTCAGAAGGAGAAGCAGAGTGAAGAAAAACTCTTTTTATTCCTTCACCTTAAGGAACTTCGTTGGCACATTTGATTTTAAATATCCAGAGCCAAACAAAGTCACCATTAAATTCACTTCAAAGGCCTTTTCTAGGAGCTTTACTGGGACTTTGGAAGGCATTGATGGTCATGAATTTGCTTTTATTCTTTTTCATGCTGTCCATCTGATATGCTAAATGCACGAGGTACCTAATGAACTATATACATTGAACTGAGAACAACTTCATCATCTTGTTCAGGGAGTGAGCTATCCATCCAGTAGTTAATTTGCCCATTTCAAAATAAACAATAGACATATTTTACAAGTGAGAGAAATATATGTTTTTTTAATAACATCTATTAATTCCCACTCCTGACATACAGGCAAGATGGTAGGCCGTTAACAAGGCCCATCACACTCCTCTGCTTCTCCCACAGTAAGAAAGAAAAAAGAGAGAATTCAAATGGACACAGATAAGTAGGAGTATAAATCAAAGTAAACTCCTATGAGTATTTGTATTGTGTCAAGAGCCAAGAGTTAATACCTGGGGCAAAAATGAAGAGCTATGGCCATGTACTTGGGAGGGTCTAGAATGGCATTCACTGCTTGAAGTGCAGAGCTGTGGACTGAACCTAGAAATATCCTAACCAGTGGATAGGAATCAGGATGACCTAACCAAGCAGGGGAGAGAGGCAGAGTTACTATAAACGGTACCATCATGTGGCCCTAATGAACACTTCTCAGCAGTTGTAAAACTCCTGAATTGAGAAAGTAAAAAATGGCCTAGTTCCAGTTAATCTCATAGGTCTCCATGTGACTGACTCTTCAAGTCAATCCATAAAGGAACTCCAACAAAAAGGAATTCTACTGAGTATGAGAAACCATGTGAAGAACTGCTATGTGAGGTCATTAGCAGCTGCAACGAAGAAGGGAATTTTTTAAAGAAGAGACTTTGATCAGCCTTGTTTAAAATGTCCAAAGAGACAAATTACGGAATGGAAAATATAAGCAAATAGTATGGAATGAAAACATAATGGATAAATTTCAAAAGAAAATGTAAATTCTTGAAAAAAACAAGGAAGGGACTAATATCTGAGTGGGAGGGAAACTCAATGACTTATTAATTGATTAAACAAATCCAAGAAAGAGATTCATCTAGAATGCAGAAGGAACAGTATCTAAGAGAAATGGAAGCTGGAATATGAAATTCTAGCAAGCATCAAACAGGTGTTCAAAAGAATTGTCCTGTATTTGCTATCTTAAGCAAGCTATGACCAAGCTTTGATCTAAAGGTTCTAATGACCTCATAAAATGGGTTGGTCAGTTTTACTTCTTTTCTTATTCCCTGGAATCTTTTCGATAAGTTAGGAGTTATTTGTTCCTTCCTTGACAGTTGCTAAAGTGTCTATCTTTAGCGAAATGAGCATGGGGAACATACAGAGTGGTTGGTAGTTGGGCATTGGGCATTTCAACTTTAAATGAAAGTTATTTAGTGGTAACCTTTTAAGGTTTTCACTTCTTTTCTTGTGAGGTATTTTTCTTTGAGATATAATTTACATATAACATTATATGTTTCAATTCATAACCTTTGGCATTTATGTATATTATTGCAAAATAATTATCACACTAAGTCTGGTCGATTTTTTCCCTTGTGATGAAAACTTACATAGTTTACTCTCAGCAACTTTCAAATACTTTAATCTAATAAAGGTATTCTACCAAAATACACAAACAAGCTTCACTCTTAATTTATTTAACATCATTTTAGAATTTCTGACCAATGCCTTTAAGCAAGAAAAATAAATAAATAATAAAAGCTTTGAAATACATAAAACTTTTCATAGTATTATTTTATTTACTATGATTATATTATTATTTTATTGTTATTGTAGCTTATGTGATTCTGCAGATAAAAAAATCATCAGAAGAATCTACATACAAACTAGTAGAATTAGTAAATGATTTTAGCTATGTAGGTCTCTTCATGGATCAATAAACAAAAATTGTATTTTCATATACTAACAACAAAAAAATTTGCAAATGAATTTAAAAATGAATTCTATTAAAAAATATAAAGAATATATCAAACACCTAAGGATATCTTTAACAAAGGATATATAAACATTCTATACAAAAACATGCAAAACATTACTGAGATAAATAAAAGAAGACATAAATGCAGGAATATAAAATATCATACAGTGGAAGGCCCCATATTATGAAGACATCAATTTTCACAGTTTTATTTCAGAATTCATTGTACACAAAATCCTAACACCAGCAGATTGGTGCTTTTCTTTCATTTGCATTGATTGCTTTTTTCCTGGGAAAATTAATAAACTGATACTAAAATAAAAAAGAAATGCAAAGGACCAAAATAAGTTATGATAATCATGAAGAACAAAATGAAATTGGAGAAATTGCACTCTGAGATACGAAGATTTATTAGAAAGCCATAGTAATTAAGAGTGCATGGCATTAGCTTAAGGACAAAGAAATTAGTGAAGCATAATAGCAGATTCAGAAACAGATTCACATATATATGGAGAATTTATTTATGACAAAATGGCTCTGCAAAACCATGGGAAAAGGACCTTATCAATATATTTTTTTTCTAGTTCAAGTACACTTTCACATTGAAAATCATAAATCTTGGGATGCCTGGGTGGCTCAGTCAGCTGAGATCATGATGCCAGGGTCCTAGGATCGAGTCCCACATCAGACTCCCTGTTCAGTAGGGAAGTCTGCTTCTCCCTCTGCCTGCCACTCCCTTTGCTTGTGTGCTCTCTTTCTGACAAATAAATAAATAAAATCTTAAAACAAAATGAAAATCATAAATCTTGACCCTTACTTTTTTCCATATACATCATACAAAACCATCGGATTGTTTGCCTAAATGTGAAAGGTAAAACAACACAGTTTCTAAATTACAACATTTACTCAATAATGTACATACTAATGGATATAATTCAGCAAAAAGAAAAGGCTGGACGAAAAACAACAGGGAGTTAAGTTGATAAAATGCTTCAGTAAGTATGCGTTTTATTGATTATAAATATTAAAATTTAAAATAAAGGTAAAATGTATATAAAGTTGGATACTACTAACTCATTTTTAAATTATTCATGATGAAATGGAAAAAAAAGGAAATCAGTATTTAAAAATGAACAAAATTTACTGCATCTTAAAATTAGGACATGTAGATAAAAAGGACATAGAAATATGGAGCCAAATGTCTCAATTAGATAACAAGACAAAGTGAAAACAAATGAACTAGCAGTGAGAGAAAACAAAACAACACGAAGAAGCAAAATAAAAGGAATTTTAATAAACAAATAAAATAGCAATAGAAAATAAGTCAACAAAACATTAAGAATGGTTTTTTCCAAAGGTTTTCTTTTCAAAAGCCTAATAAAATATGAAAAACAAACAAAAAATTGAAGGCTAAAAATATTACCAAAAAATAGGGACCTACTCTAGATTGTGTAGACATTTTTAATTAAGAGAGAATAGGAAANGTTTTCTTTTCAAAAGCCTAATAAAATATGAAAAACAAACAAAAAATTGAAGGCTAAAAATAATACTACCAAAAAATAGCAACCTACTCTAGATTGTGTAGACATTTTTAATTAAGAGAGAATAGGAAAAACTATGTGCCAATGGATCTGAACTCTAAAAAAACTTTTTGGAAAGTGATAAAAATAGATTCAGTAAGAATATTATTAAAAGATCATTGTACATGTTTAAATGCACTGTAGATTCCGGCTTGCTGGTGTTGTATTTAGGAATTTTACACCTGTGATTTAAAAGTGAAAAAGATCTATGTTTTCCTTATTTGTGTGTTTGTTTTCTTCTTTTTCTAATAGAATACTAGATCCTTATTTCCTTTATTCCTTTTCGTAGTTAATCCCATGAAGTTGTCTCATAGTGCATTGTAGGAAAGATTATTCTGAGATGTACTTATCATAAAATAATGACCTTTCATGGTTAAAATTTATGAGGACCTTGCTCATTAAAAAAGNTCTAATAGAATACTAGATCCTTATTTCCTTTATTCCTTTTCGTAGTTAATCCCATGAAGTTGTCTCATAGTGCATTGTAGGAAAGATTATTCTGAGATGTACTTGTCATAAAATAATGACCTTTCATGGTTAAAATTTATGCTCATTAAAAAAAAAAAAGAAAGAAAGAAAAAAGCCTTGCACGCCCTGTTCTTCCATCCTTCTCTCACTGGTTAGGTTATTTTAATCACTCAAGATAAGCTGATGTGCAGCAGGCTGCAGAAGTACTGCCAGCTGCAGAGTGATCTTTTCCAGTACCTTCTATGAAAGCCCCCCCCGCCTTGCCCCCACACAATTAGAAATCTCACAAGTTATATCTCCACTAACCTTGTGCCTGACATGTAATAGGAATTCTTTCCTTAAAAAAGATTTTGTTTATTTATTTGAGAGAAAGAGACAGACTGAGCGCATAAACAGAGGGAAGAGGCAGAAGGAGAGGGAGAAGCAGACTTCCTGCTGAGCAGGGACCCTGAAGCGGGACTTGATCCCAGGACCCTGAGATCATGACCTGAGCCAAAGGCAGAGGCTTAACCGACTGAGCCGCCCAGGTGTTCCCATCATAGGAATTCTATGAGAGTCTGTAGAATTGAGTAAAACTGAATAATTATTATCATTTTTTATTAATCACATTATACAGTCTATTTCTTGTTCTACACATTTTGCTTTTTTCTAACAGAAGAAACAGGAAGATGCTGATCAAATCAAGTTCCAGGCCTGGGGTTACTCACAGACAAATCCAATTACCAGGTTGTGTGGATATTGAATTTCATTAAGTCCCAGGCATTTTCCCATCCTTTTGAAAAGCTTTTTTATTATAGAAACTTTCAAACAGTTACAAAAGTAGACACAATCGTATATTTAACTCCTATGAACGCATTATCCAGCAACAACAATAATCAGGTCATAGTCTCATTTCAACCATTCTCTCTCTTATTCTTCTTCCCCTTAATATTTGCTATGCGAATTTTAATTTATTTTTATTTTATCTGGCTTTATTGAGATATAATTGAGATATACCACTGGGAAATTTTAATGTATAATGTGATGATTTGATACACATATGTATATTGCAAAATGATTATCACATTAGGTTAATTAACACATTCATAATATAATATAATTCACAACATACTAATCACTACTTTTGTGTGTGTGGTGAGAACATTTATGGTCTACTCTCCTAGCAACTTTCAAGGATACAATACTATATAGTTAACTATAGTCATCATGCTGTACATTAGATCACCAAAATTTACTCAGTTTATAACTGGACATCTGTACTCTTTGACCAACATAGCCTCCTTTTCCCCACCCCCCCTGCCCTGGCAGCCACCATTCGACTCTATTTCTATGAGTTTGCCTTTTCAGGTTCCACATATAAGTGAGATCATACAGTGTCTGTCTTTCTTTGCCTGACTTATTTCCCTTAGCATAATTCCCTAAAGGTCTGTCCATATTGTTGCAAATGGCAAGATTCCTCTCTTTTTTTTTTTTTGTAGCTTCATAGTATTCCACTGTATAAGTATACACTGCATTTTCTTTCTTTCTTTCTTTCTTTTTTTTTTTTTTTTTTTTGGAGAGAGAGAACAAGTGCGAATGGGGGGAGGGGCAAAGGGAGAGGGAGAAAGAAAATCTTAGTCAGGTTCCACACTCAGCACGGAGCTGACATGGGGCTTGACCTCATCACCCTGAGATCATGACCTGAGCTGAAATCAAGACTGAGCCACCCAGGGACCCTACACTGCATTTTCTTTATCCATTCACATATCAATGGACACTTAGGTTGTTTCCATGTCTTGAGTATTGTGAATAATCTGGGATGAACATAGGAATGCAGATATCTTTTCTAGAGAGTTATTTCATTTCCTTTGGATAAATACTCAGAAGGGAGATTGGTGAATCCTAAAATTCATATGGCATCACAAAGGACCCCAAGTAGCCCAAACGATCCTAAGAGGGTGGAGGGAGATAGAGGTATCACTCTTCCTAAATTCAAACTATACTACAAAGCTACAGTGATCAAAACTGTATGTTACTGGCATTAAAAACAGACAAGTAGACCAATAGAATAGAATTGAGAGCCCAGAAATAAACTCATACATATCCAGTCAACTAATATTTGACAATGACGACAGGAATACTCAATGCAGAAAGGGTATTCTCCTCAATAAATGGTATTGGCAAAACTTGATATTCACTTACAAAGAATGAAACTAGACCCAGATCTTATACCCCTCACAAAATTTGGTTCAAAATGGATTAAAGACATAAACGTAAGATCTGAAACCAGAAAACTCCTTGAAGACATAGGGAGAAACTGCCTTGACATTAGTCTTGGCAAGAATTTCTTTGGATAAGGTACCAGAAGCACAGGACACAGAAAGGCTACTATTAAAAAAATAAGTGTTAGTAAGCACATGAAGAAAAGGGAACCCTAGTGCACCATTGGTGGGAATGTAAATTAGTGCCGGCACTATGGAAAATCATATGGAGGTTCCTCAAAATATTAAAAAATTAAAAATTTTTCTAATGAAAAAATGCTAGCCATCTTCAAAAGGGTGTTTGCCAAATCCATGCAAAGTCTAGACCAGAATGTCTGTTCGTGAATGTTTCCTCAGGAAAGCTTTCACTTTTGCAACAAGTGGGATTCTTCATTTGAAAGTGACAGTAGCAGGTGGCCGTCGGAAGTCCCCAAAGAATCTTCCAGAAGGAAAGACCCAGTGTGAGCATTTTCTGTACTTGACCCAGCACCCACCAGTAACAGAAACATGAGCCCTGGCCCTTGGCTGAAATGACCACATTTGCCTCTGCTTACCTCAAAGGAGATAGGTCATGGTGGCCAAGTACACACTCAGAGAACGAATGACCCTCTGGGAAACAATGGCTTAAGAAAATAAAACCAGGGGTGCCTGGGTGGCTCAGTTGGTTAGACTTCTGCCTTGGGCTCAGGTCATGATCCCAGGGTACTAGGGTGAAGCCTTGTATTGGGCTCCCAGACCCGCAGGGAATCTGTTTCTCCCTTTTCCTCTGCTCCTACCCCCAGCTCATCCCCCCAACGAATAAATAAATAAATAAACCTTAAAAAAAAAAAAAAGAAAGAGAGAGAGAGAGAGAAAATAAAACCAAAACAAGGTTTCTGTGGCAGATACTAGGGACTCCACCAACCAAGATCCCTCAGGCCTTTGTACTATTATGGGGTACATGTTTCTTCCTCTGTCTTTGCTTTAAAAGGCCTCAATCTGAGAAACTTCCTTAGGCTTTCGGAGATGCTTTGCCTGAAAGCACATGGAGCCCGAAGACCTGGGCGTTTACATTCTTCCTCACTCACCCCACCCACCCCCACCCCCCTGGGGCTCTTAGCCAAGTGTAGAGTATGAGACTTCATGAAACTCAAGGGGAGACCAATTCTGATGCATAATTCACATGCAGGAGTTCCCTTTGGATGCAGGTTGAGGCTGGAGCTTTGCTTGTAATCTCATCCCTGCTCCTTTTCCTGCTCCTTCTCCTTTTCTGTGCTGCTTCCATCACTCCCTTACTGGTTTGTCCTGGTGAACCACATTCTACATAAATCATTTGCACACGAGTTTCACCTCACCGTCTGCTGCTGGGAAACTCAGCCTAAGAAACTTTCTATGGATATGAATACAATGGTGTTAAACTCAATATTCGGCCAAGCCTGTGCCGTGTGTTATAGAAATATAATGCCGAATCATTCCCTCAAGGAACTTTTAGGTGAGTAAAGAGTACAAGATAGGGACACAAATAATTATACCATAAGGCATCCAGTAGGATTTCCAGGGTCTTGACAGCCCATATATTTGACTCCTTCCGTATCCCCATTCCCCTTTCCCCTTTCCACTGAAGTACATCAGCCAGGAAACAAGATGGCGACTGGGTAACAATACTCAGAGTAATGGGGCTTTTACACTACATGCCTGACCACAGATGAGGGTGGAGAGCATTTAGTACAGGCAAGGTGACGCCCTCCCAGGCAGTAAGTAAGTGAATCCAATCCCAATGCCATCCCTCGTAGCTTCCCGCCAATATCACAATCTCTCCTGGATAAGTGTCCAGGATGGGGAGCAAGGAGAGAAGAAAGTCGTGTGTCAGAACGCGTCAGAACTAGCGTCCTCTCACATCACTTTGAATACCCGTGCACAGACAGCCAGGGACATGGGATGGCTTCGGATTGACAGGATGGGCACAAGAAGAGTCCGTACATAGAAGGAATTGCAAGGTCCTACAATCTCTGTGGGGGCCCATCTCAGTTACAAGCTTGGCCCCCCATGGAGAGGCTTAGATGGACCAAAACCATCGGGTATATGAAAATTTTCAGGAATCTCGAAAAGCAAGCTGAGCTCAGCACTCAGAGCAAATGGGACGCAGGGAGACAGGCTCCCCAGAGAAAAAGGGAGAACACACTTAAACACAGAACAGAATAAGCAAAAACCTCCTCTGCGCTGAAGGCTCAAGTTGTCATCTTGCTTGAGTTGAAGGTGGTAAATATGTACATTCTGCTTCATTCTTGACGTTGGAAGAGAAACACAGGTGCATTTTTTAATATAAAGTAATCGTGAGAAGATATGAATTAGGATTAATAACTTCCAAAGCAATACAGTAAATAGCGGAAGGGAAATAATGAGAAAGCAAAACTAACAGAAAGTACAGAATAACGTAGCAAGAATGAGGTCAGTGTATCCATTATCCATAATAGATGTAAATGAGTTATGAAAATAAAATATATCAAAAGTTTAAAATAAAATAATAGAGTAAACTACACCAGAAAAATGCAAACAGAATACAACTTGTAGTGATTGCATTATAATAACAAAGTGGAATTCAAGGAAAAAGCAGTAAATGGGACATTACAGATTATTGAAACAGATACTTCATAATGGACATAGAATACTTATGTACACTTAGAAAGCTTTTTTGCAAAGTTTCCTCAGAATTTGTTATACCAAATAGACAATAAATAGTAATATGGTAGGCTAAAGTATACATCAAGCAAGCTCAAATACACAATCATTTTTCCAAATGTACCCGGGATAGTGGTCAGGGAAACTCAAAATAGAGAAAAGGTCCAAAAGCAAGATTGACAGGCCATATTCAAAGACCACATTGCAACAAAAGAGGAAATGACTAGGAAAAAAAGAAGATTAAAAAACAAAAATATAACCACTCTTTTAAACAGCTTTTGTTTTAAAAAAATCAAATTTGTTGTCATAAGTTTTTAATAAATTAATAATTAATTGCAATAAAAACACAGCATAGAAAAATATATCCATTTACATATGTAAAGGAAATCCATGAGTTTAACCTATTTTTCAATATTAAATAAAAAAGATGGAGAATAAATGAAATAAGCATTAAGCCCAAAAATTTAAATGAAGGCAAACAAAATAAACCAGGAATAAATTCTTAAAGATAAAACCATAATTTATTGTGAATCAGAAAACAACAAAAGTTAAAAAAAATTAAAAAACATAATTGAGGGAAGAAATCAATAAAATGATAATTCTCTAGTAAATGACATCACGGGAAAGAAGAGATAAAGCAGAATATAAAAGCAACAAAAAGCGGAACTTTAAAGGAAAATTTTAAATTATAAGACAATTCTATGTGTAACGGAATGCTAATGAATTTGAAAACACTTGATGAAAATACAAATTTCCAAAACGGGCTTGTGAAAAAAACCAACATCGGAATGGGTCAGTAACTTCGAAAGATACTTAAAACTCACTCACTTAAAACCAGCCCCCTAGAACGGCAGTAGAACAAAATATTTTTAAAAGTGGACATTTAAGGATTCAATAATTCTGGGGCACCTGGATGGCTCAGTTGGTTAAGCTGCTACCTTGGGCTCATGTCATGGTCCCAGGGTCCTGGCATCGAGTCCCACATTTGGCTCCTAAATAAATAAAATCTTTTTAAAAAGAAGGATTCAATAATTCTCATGTTATTTCGTTTTTAGAGCACAGAAAGAGATGCAATGTTCCCCAATTATTTTTATAGCTGAATTCTAATATCAATATGTTATAGAGATATTCCAAAATAAAACCACAGACCTAACATTTGAAAAGGAAATCATATGTGTATAAATAAATTGCATTTTAGCAAATCCAACTGTATATTTCATGATATAAAAACAAGGCTGTTCTGTAAGGTTACTCAGGGCACAGTGGATACCACTGTAGCAATTTGAGGAAATGGAGCGAATAGGATTTGTTTTATTTATGTCGAAGTAATCCAGGTTCAGGAAATCTATTAAAGGAATTTAGAACATTAACAAGATAGAAAAGGAAAAACCCTATGATTATTTCTGTAGAGCGCAAGCTGACTTTTGAGAAAATTAATACCCTTTCCTGATTAAAACAAAGTAATTTTTCAAATTGGAGTCAGAAGGATGCTTCTAAATGCCATCCACTTGGGAAGCACAGATTGGAGGGGTCTTCTGGGCGGAGGCTCCCTAGCACGTGCACTTCCGAACCCAAAGAGTGCACAGCAAGCATCTCCCAGACCCAAGGAGCAGGAAGCCCTTCTGTAGAAGCCAGTGTCTGCAGGGCCGGTTGAGGGGGACCGGGGACTGGTAAGGTGAGGTGGAGAAATAAAGAGTCTTCCTGTGAAAACACATTCATGGTGGGGCAGGGGAGGAGATTTCACTCTAAAAAGTTTGCACTTTTCATTTGGTACCTTGCAAATTCTACTTTCTGCAATGAGATTAAGTAACCATAGAACTATCTGTTATCTAAGAATGAGGAGGCAAATCGTATGTCTGCTGGAATTTTCATCAGAGGACAGAGGAAAACGACTTCCTCTGAACACCTTTTAAAGGGGTTAGGGTTGTACTTGCTGGGTCACAGATATGGAGGGAACCAGAGGGGATTATGTTAAGTAAGTCATGCAGAGAAAGAAAATTATCATATGGTTTTGCTCATATAAGCAATAGCACGGAGGACCGCAGGGGAAGAGAAGGAAATCCAAAAGGGGAGAAATCAGAGAAGGAGATGAACCATGAGAACTATGGACTCTAGGAAACCATCTGAAGGTTTCAGAAGAGAGGAGGGTGGGGGGAGGGAGTAACAAGGTGATGGGTATTGAGGAGGGCACGTGTTGTGATGGGCACTGGGTGTTACACTTAACTAATGAATCACTGAACACTACATCAAAAACTAATTCTGTACTATACAGTGGCTAATGGAACATAATAAAAAAAGGGATTCAGGTTTTAGTTATATCATCAGTTCATGGTTAGTCAATTGCGGTAGTTACCTTTATCTTCAATTCCTTGTAAACATTGGAACCTATTAAATATATTTAAAAATCTTGTTGTGGGGGGGCAGCCTGTGGGTTAAGTGTCAGACTCTTGGTTTCTGTTCAGGTGTGATCTCAGGGTCATGAGATTGAGCCTCTAGTTGGGCTCCATGCTCAGTGTAGAGTCTGCTTCAGATTCTCTCTCTCCCTCTGCCCCTCCTGCCTGGGCGCCCCCCCCACCCGCCTCAAATAAATAAATAAATCTTAAAAAAAAATCTTGTGGGGATCCAGGTAGGGCTGTATTGAATCTATACATTGACTTGTGGGAAAGTGATATTTTTATAATATTAGGTTGTTTCTATGCAGGTTTTCTAATTTACTTCCCAAAGGCTGGGCATATTTTTGTTAGCATTTTCCCTAGGTATTTTTAATTCATTTTGTAGCCATAGGAAGTACATGTTTTTTTTTTCCCTTATAATTTCCAAGTAATAGTTATTATATATTGGAATCTATTCAGATTTCATGTTGGTCTTGAGTCTAGCCATCTAACCAAATGTGTTATTCTTACCTCTTCATGTTATCACTGAAATAATTAAATGGTCTGCTAGTATTGGTTTCTTTTTTTTCTAGTATTTATGCCTCTTACTCTTTGATTTCATTGTGGAAATTATGTAACTATGTGGACTCAGCTTATGGGAGTGAGGATGTTTCCCTTATTGTTCACTTACTGAGGAGTGTGTGTGTATGAGTGTGTGTTATCAAGAATGTCTCTGGTATCTATTTAGATGATCCCATAGCTCCTGTCCTTCTGTGTGCTAACTAGTGAATTTTATTGTTTTCCTCATGGAGAACCATTATTACATGGCAAGCATTGGGAGAAACCTTAGATAGAATAATGCACTATTCTTTTAATTACACTGCGATGCTCAATTTTCTAAGTGTGCTACTTCTGAGTTTTGGATATATGCTTCTGAGATTAGCAAAGATTTGTGAGAATGTTTGTGTGTGTGTGTTAGTCTTGTGCAGGTGAAGGTTTATTGTCAAGATATTAAATTGGCTGTGAAGTGTCCATCTTTTTCTGTGCTTCTAGGACATTTAATATAACACAGGAATTATTACCTCCCTTATAAAAGCTACCTGGAGAAGAATCTTTTATAGGGCTGGATCTTGGCTATCTTTTCCCCCATCTCTCTCATGTTAATAGACAGGTATGTTAACTTTTGTTTGTTTAATTTTGCTAAATTTTATGTCACCAGAAAAATCAGTCATGACCTTTATTTTTTCAATTTTCACTAAGAAAAAGGATGTATTATTTTTATTATGTTTAATCATTGTCACTAATATCCATATTTGTTCCTTTATCTTTTTTTACTATTGTTTGTGTTTTGGATTAATTTTTCAGAGACCATCTACTTTATTTGATGTTTTCAAAGACTCATCATTTCATTTAACTGTTCCAAGTTTTTTGTCACGTTTTAAAGATTTCTATATTTTTGTTTTTCTCTTTATCAAAAATTCTATCTTATTTTAATTTATTTTGAGGGTTTTTCCTACCTTTTAAAATTGTATGGTTACTTCTTTTATTTTCAATCTTTTTTTCTCTTATATGAAAGTAAGACTATATGTTTTCCTATGAAGACTACCAAACTGACATGCTCTAGCTATGAAAACATAGTACACTTATTGTACCTTATTTCTAAATAGATATTTTGCTTCTTTAATTCAAAGCTGTAAGATCTTTTCACCTTAGCCTTTTTATTGAAGCATAACATACATACAGAAAAGTGCACAAAATGTATCAGGATGATGTGTAAAATTTTTTTAATTTGAAATTAGTAGCTTTTTAGTGTCACCCATCCTTGTGACGCATTTTCTAATTTTATTACAATATTGCCAGAGAATAAGATCTATATGAATGCTTCCTTTTTTATATGTTCTATTAAGATTTTCTTTGCGATGTAACACACTGTCTTTTTTTGTATTATTTACTCTTTTGGGAAAAAAACATCTTCTACCTCCTTATTGGTACAAAGTTTCATAGAAATTACATGCAAATACATATGCAAATGTCTATTTTGTTATACAATCGTATGCAAATTATGATTATATGCAAATACATAAATGCTACAAAGACATGTGATATATCGTGAATGTTCCATCATATCATGCTTCAGATTTCATTTAATTATCCTCAGTCATTCCTGAATTTGCTCAGGTCAGAGTACAGCTCACATAAAAATGTAGCTGGATGGTGCCTTCAGAAAACGCACAGAGGGGCTGGAAGCCTGAAGTCATTGATTCTAGGCTGTGGAGGCCACAAATCCCACCAGGCCATTCCGTGGCCACATGGATCAATATCCCACCACTTGAGTGACCCATCTGCGGCCCACCACTGTGGGGAAGAAACAGGAAGATCAGCTCTCCATCCTTTTTTATTGTTTACTTAATCTGCCGATCAGAAAAATGTGTATTAACATGTCACACATGAGTGTAGATTTGTCTGGTTCCCTTAGAATGTGTCAGTTTTATTCCGTGTATGTTGCGACGAGATTGTTAGAGGTATAAAAAAAATCCAGGTTCATTCTTATCTTCTTGAGATTTATCAACTGTATCAAATATATTATCTCTCTGTTGTCTTGCTTAGAAATCCTCACTTTCAGTTCTCTCTTGCCTAAACTTAATATTGCTATTTGAGCATTTGTCTATAGCCACGTGCCTGGTGTACATAAAACAGTTGCTTTAAATTGTTCCTCCTGGGGGCGCCTGGGGGGGTCAGTGGGTGAAGTGTCTGCCTTTGGCTCAGGTCATGATCCCAGGGTGCTGGGATCGAACCCCTGTATCGGGCCCCTTGCTCAGCGGGGAGTCCGCCTCTCCCTCTCCCTCTGCCCCTTACTCATACTTGCTCTCTCTCTCTAGTGCTCTCTAGCTCTCTCTCACATAAATAAAATCTTTTAAAAAGTAAAATAAAAAATAAATGGTACCTCCTGTGTTTCATTCTGTTTAGGTGTGCTACTTGTAGATGGTTCAAAGTTAGCAACCCATCTGAGCTTCTCTTTTGTTTGTATTCATCGTAATGTTTGTTGGGCTTAGTTTTGAGTCCATGTTTTCTACTGAGTCCACTTTCTTGGTGTATCTTTTTATTTTTCTATCCTGGGTTTGTTTTAATCAGCTGATTTTTCTTTGCTCACTCTGGTCCTCTGGCATTGTAATGTTTCTGCATCCTACTTCACTTTTGCTGGCGAAAGCTTGTAAATCGTGGCGTGACTTACAGACTGCTGATCCAGCTGGTCCTTTACTTCAGCAAAGCAAACCCTTAGTACAGTTTCGCCTTCCTCCTCCAACTCCAACCTCCTTCTACATTCAGACTGATGCTAAAACACTTTTAATGTGTGCAAAAATAATCACTTTGACCCTAAGTTTTTTTGCTTTCTGTTGTTATTTATTTGGCAGGGTCATTTTTTTAAAACCTGAATCTTTCCTCTTTCTTGAATTTATTAGGCATTTGTCAGAATCTGTGCTTCAACAAGCTTGTTCAAAGGCTCTCCAAGTGCTCAGTTGTGTGAGTCCTTGGGTTGTTCAACTATCTTCACTTCATCCTCTCAGTCAAAATTTAGTTGGGAGTTTGTTCTAGGATTCCAGTTTCAAAATGATTTTATCTCATAACTGAAAAAGCACGTTCCATTCTTTTTAGTTTCCAAGACTGCCACAGAGAAGTTAAGTGAAAATCTAACCTTCAAGCCTCTGAAGGTACCCTGGTTATAGTTTTCCTATATCTGGAAGTTTGAGAGGATTTCTCTTCTCTTTTATTCCGAGCTTTTAGCAGCAGGGGTACGGATGCCCTATCCTTTATTTATTTGTTTGTGTGTTTCTTTCTTTCATTGCTTATTTTAATTAATCTCAAGCAGCACTTTCTGGGTCATCAGATTCAAAGACTCTATCCTTCCTTTAGCTTCTGGATTGTAATATGGGACCTGTCTCTTCTGAAAGGAGGGTCGTTCTTGCTGTCGATCTCCTGAAGAAGGGCAGTTTCTCCGTAGGACAAGGTGTGAGTCTGCAGACCAGAATGAAGCCTCGGGTCTCTGTTCTCCCACTGCCAGGAGACACTTTCACTCCCCCACATACCCAGGCTCTGTGCCAGTCACTGGAACATAGAGGAGTGGGATCCCCAAAGGATGGAGCATTTTTTTTAAAGTATTATCTATTTTCTATATTTTTAATAAAGATTTTATTGATTTATTTGCCAGAGAGAAAGAGAGAGCACANGCTCTGTGCCAGTCACTGGAACATAGAGGAGTGGGATCCCCAAAGGATGGAGCATTTTTTTTTAAGTATTATCTATTTTCTATATTTTTAATAAAGATTTTATTGATTTATTTGCCAGAGAGAGAGAGAGAGCACAGCAGAGGGAGACCAGTGGGCCAAGGGTCCCCAGGACCCTGAGATCATGACCTGAGCCAAAGGCAGACACTTAACTGACTGAGCCACCCAGGTGCCCCGGAGCAGTTTTTATCCAAAAAGAATTGACTAATGTCTCAAGAGATGGTTTAAATTTCAAGATCAGAATAAGATTTCTACCAGATGGAAATTTAGGTCTGGACAGTATTTGTTTTGTTCCACGTGTGCTTGGCATGCCTGTGAGTGTGTTTTGTTTTCCTCGGGCTAACCAGTATGTAGAGATTTGCAGGCAAGTCCATTTAATTACGTGCAAATGAAAAACTAATAATTGTTATTTTCTCTAAAAATCCAAGTTCTTACAAGTAGTACCTTGCGACTTCTCCCAATAGCAGCCTTTCAATAAATTGTTAAGAAGAAAGGTGAGTAGGAAGAAGGGCAAATGTGTGAAATCCTAGCAGTTCACTTAACCTGACATTTAACTGACTCTATGATCGGTCCCAAATCACCCTCAAATATTTTTTCTCATTTCTTCCTTTCACCTACCCAGTCCCTTTCCAAGGATAATTTCTTCCAAAATTAGAGTCTCTCAGAAAACATACTACGGCTTCGTCATGAGAAAATTGCTCTTTTATGTGAAGCAGGGGCCTCCTCCTTCCATCTGTCCCAATGCCTCTCCCAAGCCCATTTGCTTCCCTTCTGTTCTGAGCTCTTCGAGTCTGAGTATCAAATGCTGAGCCTCGGTGAGCACAGAGAATGGGAATTGAAAGTGGAGCTGAGGAGAAACGGAAGCACCAGCCTGACAGAGACATGGAGTCAGATAAGAACCAGCGAGCAGAAACAAAAAGAAGTCACTCTATACAAGTGGCCCAGAAATGGCCTTTTGTGTGTGTGGACCTGTCACTGCTGGGAAGCGAGGGAGGAACCTGCTCAGGCTGCTGTCAGGGATTCCAGAACGTCCTATCAAGTGGCTTCTGGCCTTGTAGCTTTTTTCAGCGTTCCACATCCATAGGTGTCAGACTTTGGGCTGGTGTGGGCCCGGGTCTCTCAGACGGTGCCCCCGAAAGGAGAAGAAGTCTGGTTATAAAGCAAGTCTTATTGTGAGAAGAGCCTGAGACACCTCCACCGAGTGTGGGCTGCTGTGCGGCCGGCAGCGTGGAGGGGAGTCAGCTTCGAGAAGGTCCCATCCGAGGGCACCCAGGCCAATGGCACGGGGGGCCTTTATAGGTACAGGACAGGACCAGTGACCGGCGGAACGGGTGCCACTGTTGGCAGGGAACATTCCTGCCCCGGTGGTGAGTTCCCACGGACCCTTAGTGAGTTATTCAGATAAGCCTACGGGGGCTAGCGCTCGGCTGCACCCCCCCCTCTCCTGCTCTCAGCCCTGCCCCCGTCCTCCGTCCCCACAGAACAATTCCTCCTGCTCCTGGCCCCGCGGCCTTGTGTGCAGACGAAGACCAGGCGGCCCTCCAGACAGCTGAGAACAGGAACGTGCTTGCCTCACCACAGCTCTCTTGAAAACCATCCACCCTTAAGTTGCTTTCCTTCGCAAGTCGTGACAGAACAAACATGGTCACCTCGTCCTTCGGCTTCATCTGTCCCTGATGAGTCCCCACCCCGGAGCCTCCAGGGCACGTCTGAGGGTTGGCATCAGGATCGAGCTGCACATGTGCGGGCCTCGGGGTCTGAGGGACCAGCCAGACCGGCTGCACCCACCTTCTCCCAGCTGACGCGCCCGTGTGGGCCTGGCCTCTGGCTCTGGGCACACGGGCCTCTCTCCCTGCAGGCCCGACTCTCTGCGCCCCGACGGTCGGCCTCCCGGGTCCTCCCAGGGACGCCCCAACCAGCCTTCGACAGCCTCAGCGAGGACGCAGGGACTTGAATCATAACCCAGATCTCCCGCCCCATCGCCCGGCAGTGAACTTGGCAGAGGCAGACGCATTCGTTCATCTTCCTGGGCTTGCGCTCGCCCACAGCCTTCCCTCCCGTTCCCGGAGCAGCCGTGTCATCTCCTCCCCTTCCCTCTGCGAGTCGGTCCTCGGCCAGCCGGCTCTGCCCTTCCGTCCCAGCGGCCGAGCCGCCGCCTCCCGCCGGCCCTCATCCTTGCTAGCTCGGGCCCCCGCCGCCTTCCTTGGGCGCCTGGGACCTCTGTGGTCGGCACGCTGCGGCCGACGGTGCATTTCCAGACCCGCGCTCCAGGCGACCCAAGCCCTCTTCCCGCCCAGGGTCCAAGGCGCCCCGTCGAGCAGCCTTGCCAGATGGCCGACCAGCTCTGCCTGAACGGGGCCAATGACAAGGGAGCCCCAGCCACACCATATCCCTCTCCAATTTTTGTGCAACTCTGACAGAAAGTTCTTCCTCAAAATCATAGAGAAGGAAAAGGGGACTTGTCAGGTTCCCAGAACACAGATCTATGTGGTACTGTGCGAAAGGGGGCCAGAAAGCTTCCAGAACCGCCCAGTCACTGGGGAAGTCAGCACCCTGTCTGGGCCAGAACAGGGGCACCGCCTTCTTATCCTTGAGTGAGCCACGCTGCATGGTCTCTCAGGGGCAGCTGAGCTCTGCCTCCCCGTGATGTCACCTCCAGTCAGGCTGTCCTCTAGGGTCGAAGGGGACCCCGTTTCCTTTCTCTCCCCCACACCAGCAGAGCTTGCCCCACTGTTCTTCATGGGAATTCTTTCCATGGCTTCCTGGAGCCTTCTGTTCCTCAGGCTCAGCGCCCGTTGCTGGAGCTGTAAGTTCCACCAAGGATTTTAGTCATGCCTTTATCCCACCTGGATTTCCTTTCTTGCTGGTTCATGCACAGCTCTTCTTTCCAGATAGACGTTTCCTGGGACCTCCCTCTGGAAGCCGTATCTGATGACAGACTTTTCCAATGCTGGCTTCTTTTTGCAGTGGTTCTGTAACACCAGTCAGAGATTTTTCTACTGTGGCCATGGTCTTGGCCATGTCACTTGGGGCTCTTTGTTTTTCTTGAACACACTGAGCTTCTTGGAGGCAGAGGCCCATGGTTTTATGGACCATAGGTAGAGAAACACTGTGTGACCTCTTTATCAAGAACTTTTATCTAAGTTTCCAATTTTGTTCACCTTCACAGGCAGAAAGTGGGGCCCAGGGAGGTTGGGGGATCCCTCAAGCTGAGTACTATCAAAGTCTGGCCTAACACCCAGGCCTCTCATTCTCCATTTCAGGGTTTTTTTCCAACACATCCCCTGGACCCATGGAGAATTTCAAGACCCCATCTCTTTATGTAATTGATTTACTGGTTTAGGTAAATTTGTTTGTCCTCTGAGTAAGAATGTTACACCGTTAATAACATCAACAAATTCATACAGCATCTCTAATTGAACCCTTGTAGATTTTCAGCCTTCAGAAAGAACGAGGCACAGAGGGAGACTCAGTAAATGCTTTTTTGATGACAGCAGTGATTTTTACCAAAAGCCTTCATTTAGGCCAAGTGTGCGAGTCTTGGGCACAAGGTTAGAGCTCTTACTCACATTCCCACCTTCACCGTAAGCGACTGCAAAGAAGTTCTGCAGACGGAGCAATGTAAGCCCTCCCTCGTCATTTCTCTGCAACCACACTCGAATTTTCAATTCCCCAAATAGAAAATGAACTGAATAGACATTAACAAAGTAATCTCTGCACTTCTTTGAAAATTGCAAACCAGCTGAATTTTTCTCTTATGCTTGATAATAGCCATGCAGAAACCAATCATAATTCTTTCTCCTCAGCCTCTGAAATACATCATTTGGAAAAGCTTTCCTTATTGGGAAATAAAATGAGGAGAAAAATCATATTAGAGACTAATGAACTCACATAGCGTTATTTTCATCCCGTAGTAACCTTGGGGTATGGATAATTTCCTTTAAATAAATTTTTTAAACGTGGACTAAGGGACACGTTGCCTTAAAATTGTCCAGTCATCAAACAATATTGATAAGTTTTTTTTTCAAGTTCTTGAATTTTGAGACAGGAAGAAAAGGTCTTTTATTTCTTCAGGTATCTTTTTTTTTCTTCAGGTATCTTTAACTGCAATCACATATTCTAGCTAAAGTCCTTTAGCCTAGGGATTGACCCAGATTGAGACAAAGGGGACATCCGTTCTAGAAGCATGAATGTCTATACAACAGCTGCAGCCACAGCTCAAGGCGCAGGTGTTCTGTTTTCCTGTAGGGATGGACAGAGGACTTCACACGGGGGCTGAGCACACACTCCAGGCTGGGTGTCTCCTGGGAATCAAGCTGGACACCACTCGGTGCAGGCACTAGCTGGACGGGTCCTGGAGAGTCAGGCACAGACTTTGGGACTTCAGAAGCCAAAAAAAGATGTGGTGCAAGGGTGAGCTGTGTAACTAGGCAGGGCTACCTCTTTGCTAAATAGGTGGCATGATTTGAAGTCAAGAATAAGCCAGTTTCAGGGGCGCCTGGGTGGCTCAGTGGGTTAAGCAACTGTCTTCAGCTCCTGTCATGATCCCGGGGTCCTGGGATCCAGCCCTGTGTCGGGCTCTCTGCTCAGTGGGGAGCCTGCTTCTCCCTTTCTCTCTGCCTGCTGCTCTGCCTGCTTATGCTCTCTCTCTCCTTCTGTCAAATAAATAAAATAAAATAAAATAGAATAAAATGGATAAGCCAGCTTCAGCCCAGTGTTTCCTCTGCTCTTACTAAGTATCTGGCTGCCCACAGGAGAGCCTTCCTTTCTGCTCAGGTTTTATCTCTTCCTTTCAGAATATATGTGTCCCCAGTCCTCTGAAAAGTAAGGCACACTGAGCTGAAATGAAAGATGCTCCTCTTACTCAAATCAAGATAGAATTGCTGCCTTAAAAATAGAAAAAAACAAATCTGCTAACAATTGTAAATCATAGCTCTAACTTGAGACCAAGAAGGGAAAACCCCAAAATGGGGGGGAAAAAATGAGAGGGAATCTCAAAAATGGTAAGTGAGAGTTAAAACCGAGACGTGTTACAGGAGAATTGGAACCTGTCATAAGCCTTAACAGCTGAGACTAGGGATTAATGCCCACACAGAGAGGGAAGTGTAGCCAGCAGCCTCATGTGGGTGGGCAGCTGGAACTGAGTGGCCTGAATTGATTCTGCAGCCGCTAGCATTGCAGTTGGTAAGAAAATCTCTGCCCACCTAATCCAAGAAAGCTATAATGAAGCTGCCTATTCACCTAGGCCTATGGATGAAAGCAGACACACCCACAGGTAATCAGAACACAACAAGGGGGCGCCTAGGTGGCTGAGTCGGTTCAGCATCTGCCTTCCGCTCAGGTCATGATCCCTGAGCTCTGGGTGGAGCCCCGCATCTGGCTCCCTGCTCAGAGGGGAGCCTGCTTCTCCCTCTCCCTCTGTTGTTCCCCCCTGCTTGTGTGCTCTCTCTTACTCTCATTCTCTGTGTCAAATAAATAAATAAAATCTTTAAAAAATTAATAAAAAAGAACACAATGAGGGGTTCAAATTTAAGCCACCTGAATAGTTCAGGACCCTGAATAAGTAAATTAACATGAACATCAGTCCAGTACACTTAAATCCATAAAGTTCCAGCAGATGCAAATGAGAAACTGTTACTTAGCAAAAGTCACATGTGTTTCTCATGGAAAATATCCTCACTGACAACTAGATCATAGCCAAAATTACTAACCATATGAGAAAATGAGCAGGAAGAAGAGGCAAGAGGAAAAACAAATAATCCTAGAGATAAGAGAATAATATTTAAAAGACTGTAAAATAAGTATTTTTAAATGTTTGCAGAAATAGAAGAGTAAATGGAAAACACAATGTAAGAAAAGGACAATACAACATTAAGGAAAATAAATTCTAGAAATGTAAGTCAATTAAAAACAAACAAAAAACCTATGACACTCCAAACATGGAGATGGTGCATTCTTTTCAAGTACATGGGAGCCATTTCTAAAAACTTAATATGTATTAGGACACAAATGAAAATGTGTTCTTTGATCAAAATGTAAGTAAGTTAAACAAAAGCATTTTTTTTTAAATCAAAGGTGGAGACTTTCAGTTTCCAATTCAACATGTAAAGAATTTGGAAATTATCATTCCCAGGTTCACAAGAAGAAAAAATCTAAAAAACCGAAATGAAAATCGACGACCTTTTATATAACAGAGACCCAAGGTGACAGAAGCAGAAGCTGAGGCCTTGAGTGGAGCATAGTAGGAACACTTAAGTTTAATTACCTAGTATCTGGAGATGAAGTGAGGACTAGTTTGAGAGATTAAATACTCCTAGGGGCCTAGCCTTAGGAGGGCCTCCTCACTTACAGGAGTAAGACTTAATCACAAGATTGTAGAATTTTTCCCCTTTCCTAACATCACAGCATCAGCAAAGCTCTTCTTTAATAAGAGGTGATTAAAACCAAAAGAAAATGCAAGCCTCACCCCCCCCTCCATTTAAGAAGTCTCTAGGGAAACCCAAAGATAACAGGAGAAATAAAACAAGGGCACTAGAAGAAATCTCAACCTCTGGCACAAAAGCTATAGGAAACAATAACACAGCTTAACTCCTTGACAGATAAATACAAACCTCACAGCACAGTTTCTTTTACCTGATAGATACATCATGTAGGCTTTCAATAACAAATTACAAAGGATGTTACAAGAAAAAATACCAAAAAGAAGAGGAAGAGGAAGAGGAGGAAGGAGGAGAAGGAGAAGAAGAAGAAGCGGAAGAATGGGAGGGGGATGGGGGAAGGGAGGTAGAGAAAGTGAAAGAGAAGGAAGGAAGGAAGGAAGGAAGGAAGGAAGGAAGGAAGGAAGGAAAAAGACAGAAAGAAAATAGAGAGAAAGAAGGAAAGATGGAAAGAAAGAGAGGAAGGAAGGAAGAAAGAAGGAAGAAAGGAAAGAAAGAAGAAATGTTGTCTGAAGAGACAAGGCAAGCATCAAAGCTAGAGTCACATATGGTAGATATTTTGGAATTATCAGACAAGGAATGTAAATAACTATGATTAATATGCTAAAGACTCTAATAGAAAAAGTGGACAACAGGCAAGAACAGATTGCAAACTCTAAGAAAGAATTAAAACCAAGTGCTAGAAATGAAAAACATTGTAACAGAAAGAAGAATGACTTTGATGGATTCACCAGTAGATTGCACAGGGCTGAGGAAAAACTCAGTGAGCTTGAAGATACATTGATAGAAACTTCTCAAACTGAAAAATTTTAACCCTAAAAAATAAACTTCTACTGACTGTAAAAGAAGGCTAAGTGGAAGTTATAAATAGGGGGGCCTGTGTGGCTCAGTCGTTAAGCATCTGAAGTCAGCTCAGGTCATGATCCAGAGACCTGGGATCTAACCCCGCATCAGGAAGCCTGCTTTTCCCTCTCCCACTCCCCCTGCTTGTGTTCCTTTTCTCATGCTCTCTCTCTCTCTCTGTCAAATAAATAAATAAATAAAATCTTAAAAAAAAAAAAGAAGGAAGTTTCAAATATTTAGTGCCTAATAACAAAGAAAGGTTTACAGAGTATAACATTTAGGTTACTCAAGTTCACAATTTCTGGGATATAGCTGAAGTAGTGATTAGATGAAAATTTATATTGTTGAATCCATTTACTCACAAATAAAAAGATACAGAATAAAAGTGAATCCAGTTTTCTATATAAGAAGCTTATAAAAAGCAAAACAGGATACACCTCAAAAAATAAAAAATAAGAAGTAACACAGATGAGAGTTAAATTAATTGAAAATCGAATATAGGAATTATATGTTATGATATGATTAACTCTATTCTTAATATCTGAGATAAAAATAAAACAAATACAGAAATTCATTCATGATAATCATTAAAATCAAAAGCTTACATACTAAAAGTCTAACAAAATATACAACCCTAGCATGATTTTTAAAATGAGAGAAAATGAATATCAAATATATTAAAAATTAAAAGATCACATGTCAAGTTATATAACTACTACTAGAGTAAAAACTTAAAAATGTATAATAATACATTGCAAAATTTTATGTTAATAAATTTGAAATTTAGGGGTGCCTGGGTGGCTCAGTTTGCTAAGCGTTTGCCTTCGGCTCTGGTCATGATCCCAAGATCCTGGGATCAAGCCCCGCATTGAGCTCCCTGCTCCGTGGAGAGCCTGCTTTTCCCTCTCCCTCTGCTTACCACTCTGCCTACTTGTGCTCTCTCTCTATCTCTTTGTCAAATAAGTAAGTAAAGTCTTTAATAAATAAATAGATAGATAATAAATTTGAAATTTAGATATAACCATTTTCTTGGGAAATATAAATTATCAAAATCGACTCAAGGAAAATTGAAATCCTGAGCAAATCAATCTCCTTCAGGAAATTGAATAGATAATTAAAAAGTGGCCCTTCCTCAGGGAACATCGCAATGAGTTATAGTTTCAAGAAACAGATAATTATTGCTTATTTTAAAGCACACACAACTATTTCTGAGAACAAAGAGAGCTACCTGGATAATTTTCTAAGGCTATTGTAATTTTGATACCCAAACAAACAAAGGTAGTAAAAATAAATAAATAAACATACCAATTTCATTTGTAAACACAAACTCAAAAATCTAAATAAAATACAGTTGTTTCAACTTAGAAGTTTATCTCAGAAATTCTCATAGAAGGGGAGTCTGGGTGGCTCAGGAGTTAGGCATCTGCCTTCAGCTAGAGCTGGGATCACAGGGTCCTGGGATCGAGCCCCATATCAGGCTCCCTGATCCTCGAGGAACCTGCTTCTCCATCTCCTACTGCCCCTGCTTGTGTTCCCTCTCTTGCTGTCCCTTTCTTGTCATATAAATAAGTAAAACCTTAAAAAAAAAAAAGAAATTCTTATAAGATTCTCAATATTCCAACAACAGGGGTACCTGGGCAGCTCAGTCACTTGAGCTACCAACTCTTGATTTTTGGTTTAGGTCATGATCTCGGGGTCATGGGATCTACTCCCATGTCAGGCTCTGCTTGTTCCTCACCTTCTCTGCTCTCTGTCTCTCTGTTTCTCTGACTCTCAAATAAATAAGTAAGTAAGTAAGTAAGTAAGTAAATAAATAAATAAATAAATAAATAAATAAATAAAATCTTTTTTAAAAAACAGTGCAACAACAGAAGATCCCTTCAGTTGATCTCATAAAAGAAATTTAAAAAGAGGGCGCCTGGGTGGCTCAGTAGGTTAAGCAATTGCCTTGGCTCAGGTCATGATCCTGGAGTTCCAGGATTGAGTCCCACATTGGGCTCCCAACTCCATGGGGAGTCTGCTTCTCCCTCTGACCTTCTCCACTCTCATGCTTGCTCTCTCTCAAATAAATAAATAAAATCTTTTAAAAAAAGAAATTAAAATAGAAAACCTATGTGAGATGTAGAAAAATAGACAGAATTTAGCATCATCTATGATAAAGACCCTTAGCAAATTACGAATAGAAGAAAATGTTATGTCATAAAAACAGCTACCAAGAACTTCCTGAATTATTATAACTGTGAAATTCTGATGGTATTCCCAATAAACTCAGAAATGAGACAAGATGACACCTACATGCATCATTATTTAACATTGCACTGAAAGCCATAGTCCATGCAATATAAGAAAGAGAAATTAATGAAATAACCTTGAAAGACCTAGTCTCGACTACCCTTGGCTGTACCTGATGTGATTGGCCATATCAAGGGTTCACAACTTGTAACTGTAAAGGACCAGATGGTAAATATTTTGGACATTTCAGGCCATATAGTCTCTGCCGTTGAAGCATAAAAGGAGCTATAAATAACACATAAACAAATGAATGTGACAGTGTGCCAGTAACACTTTTTCTACAAAAACTGGGAGTGGACCAGATTTGATCCATATGTTATAGTTTTCCAATCCCTACTCCATTAAAAAAAAAGACAAATACTTAAAATAAATAAAAAATTTAATCAGGATATATATGCTCTAAAGTCCATATCAAAGAGAAAAATCTAAAGGTAGCCAAAACATTTCTTTAAAAATCAGGAAAAAGTAGGTAGATTATCTGCCAGATACCAAGATGCACTATAAAAAATAGGTTAATCACAATAGGGTAGTATGTGAACTTGATTTATGTTAGGAGAAGTATTAGAAAACAAAGGAGAAAGTATCATGTTTGGACAAATGGCTTTTCCTACAAAAAAAGAAAAAAAAGATATCTTCCTTACACCATTTTTCCCAGTATAATTCTTATGGATCAAAGATGTAAACAAAATTGAAAAATTCACTCTACAGATTTAGACAAAAATATTAGAAAATATCTTTTTGATCTCTGGCCAGAAAAAGCTTTCTTAAAGAAGAAAGAAAAGATATAAATTGACTTCATCAAAATTAAACTTTTGTATATATAAAAGACACCACAAACAAAGTTAAGGTGTTAAGTTAAACAACAGATTAAATGAAGGAAATAGTAACACATAATAAGCAACAGAAAGGTATTCCAAATATAATTTATAACTCTTACAAATCAAGAACAAAATAACAAACTATAAACCTATACATTATAAGTGGCACAATAGATAAAATTGCAAAGGATATGAACAGATGTTTAATAAAAGTGAAAAACCAAAAAATCAATAAACATGAAAAAACAGTCAATCTCTTTAGAACCAGAAGATGTCAATGAAAACAATAAAATTATATATCTTACAAATAAAAAAAGATAGAAGCTGACAAGAGAAATATTGGGAAATAGGTAGAGATGTAGGCACACTTATATATCGATACTATGAGTATTAAAATAAGAGAACCATTTTGAAGAGGAATTTGTCAGTATCTGGTAAAATTGAACATGTACATAATCTACATAATTATATAATTATCACGATGGGTAGTTCTAAAAATTCATACTGTTGACTAAGTAGAGGTAAGAACCAGAATACCATATGATGGCCTTTATGAAAATTTTAAAACTATAATATCGTATATTAAGTGCACATACTTATTTAGGAAATTGTTTAGAAACTATGAATGGAAATATTCCCTATGACTTCGTAATTGTGGTTGTCTCTGGATGGGGAAGATTGGAATTAGGGCTAGAAGATGTGTCAGTTGGTTAGATAAGATTTTGCTGTCAAAACTCCAAATTCTCAGTCTCAGTGGCTTCAACAACAGGGTGTATCTGTGTCTCACACCATATACCCATCAGACATTGGTGGCAGAGGTGGGGTGGCTTCTCAATGTCACCCTTTCCCCAGGACCTCGGATGATGAACGTTGCATTTTGCAACAGGAGGGATAAAAGTTTTTGGAGTCTCGCCTTGTCAGTTGAGTGTTCCAGCCCAGGAGGAGCTTGTATCAGCCCACAAAGCATTGGACAGGATGGGTAACAAGATCCTGAAAGAAGGCAGGGAAGTGTGGTCCCCCCAGCATCCAGAAGGAGAGAAGAACCAGAATTTTCTTAGCATTCGAAGTTCCAACTACCCATGGGAACGTTTAATAGTTAATCATTAATATATTAATATTAATGATTAATGTCCTATTATAAATCATTAATACCCTATTATTTAATTTAAAAATGAAGCACAAATAACAAGATGAATTCTAGGTGATGGGAACATGGTATTTACTATACTATCCTTTGTATACATATTCTCCAGAAAGGGGTAAGCACTTCTCAATCAACACTCGGTAGTGTGCATTTAACTGTCTGTGCTTGGATCAGGACTAAAGAGAAAGGAGATGGGTGCATGCTGAAATCAAACTTTCCCATTCACTTTCAACAACTAGTATCAGCTTCTGAGACTGTCAGAAAGCGTCTCTGCAATGACCACTATCTAAATCTCTCATCCCCAGTCATATTTGTCTAACCAAATTATTCACAATGTCCCAGGTACATCGGCATCGCAGTGCATTTGTCGTTATTTCTAACTTTTCCTTTTTCTTTCCCTGAATCAGTCCTTCTCAGTCTTTCACAACTTTCCTGGAAACTCTTCTCACAGCCTGGGTTGAACACCTGTCCCTAAATTGTTTAAATGCTTCTCATGTATTTTCATGTCTGTTTCGCACCTGGCTGGTGAATTCGCAAGAGCGTCCTTCCTTGTATCCCTAGCACCTATCAGAGTATCTGGCATATAGTAAATGCTAAGTAAATTCTTAAATATGTGAAAATATAAAATGTGTTCAGAACTTCAGTGATGCTTGGTAGGAGGCAGATAAGGGCCAAGGAAAACCTGACCACCTGCAGGAAATAAGCATGAAATTACCATACATGACACTTTGGCAATAAACAGAGGCAAAAGAGTCTGCTCTGTTTCTGCTGCCGAGTGAAATAACGATTTTTGTTTTTGTTGTTTATCTTTTCACGTCTGTCATTTTATTTGAATATCTACACATTTCTCTAGGGAAGGAAGGGCAGGCATTTATTATCCATGGTGAACAAATGCAAACGTTGAAACAAGAGGAGTTTACTGACCTGCCCCAAATCATAGAACAAATCTAGCAGATCTGTTTCTAGAACCCAGGATTAGGGACAGCAAGCTCTTCCCACCAGATCACGATGTCTGTTTGGATTGGCAGTTTCCAGTTCTTGTCTCCAGCACTCTCCTGGGTCTCTCCCTCCATAGGCTCACCCATCTTGAGGACAACACCCAGTGCAGTCCAATAAAATAGTTTCAGGATTTATAAGAAACTATGGAGGTAACTGGATAATTCATGTGCAAAAGATTAGTACCCTAAATATTTAACAAGCTGAAAATTTTAGGGCTCAGGTCAGAAGGGGGTGTGTGAAGATTTGTTCAGCATCAAGGAGAGAAAAAAATACTAGCCTATCTAGGTCACCCCTTTGTGGTTTTGGGACTCCTGGCTCAGTTGCTTACATGTCTGCCTTGGACTCAGGTCATGATCCCAGGGTCCTGGGATTGAGTTCTGCATTGAGCTTCCTGCTCAGCGGGGAGTCAGCTTCTCCCTCTGCCTGCTGCTCCCCCTGCTTGTACTCTCTCTCTCTCTCTCTCTCTCTGACAAATAAATAAAATCTTAAAAAAAAAATTAGTCTGGAACCAGAACATCGTGTTTTAAATCTACCCCCTCCCAAAGAAATCCCAGCTTCTGCCATTTATTTACCATATGACCTTGGGATAACACCTTCCCTTTCCGGGCCTCAGTTTTTCTATCTGTCAAATGAACAAACTGAATTAGATTATTTCCCGGAGAACTTCTGCCCTGAGATTCTTATAAGAGCTTCAAGTGTCTAAATGTGTGTAATAAAAGATAATGTTCTCTTTATTTCTTAAAAAAAAGTCATATTAAATAGATTCATGGAAGCCTTGGGTATAGAGGAAATGTAGAAATCAGAAAAACAATTGCATTTATGTACAACAACATAAAAATCAATAAAAATGATCATATTTTCTAAAATCTCTCATTTCCTCCCCATTAACAGATGGGAAGCAGTTTGAGGGAGCTTATTGGATGAAGCAGCTGTCATCTGAACAGTCACGCCACATGAGTGATGCTAATGAGGCAGGTAAAATATTCAAGAGCCCAAGACTCTCCCCAAGAAATCACAGCATCTCTACCAGGCCCTTGCTGGGCATGCTCATGAATTAGTCTTCAGCTCCAAGAACAGACTCTGTAAATACTATTTCTTATAATGATGATGATTATTATTTATAGCTTGCCCTAGCCTCCTAGGCAAGAGTCCCAGGAAGAACAAAAAGACGCTTAGTGTAATTAAAACAAAGAAAATGTAGAGGTGTTGGCATGTAAGGAAAGGGATCATTGCAACATCAGAAGCAGAGAACTATTTGTTGGATTTGCTTAATAATGTGGATTTTATTTTAAGATCACACAGCTAGAAAAGCACATTGTAGAAGGTTTTTTTCTTTTTTTCTTTTTTAGTCATCATAAAAATAAGCAGTCTAAAAAGCACTCTTCTATTAAAAAGATCCTGTGTTGGTTCTTCCAAGCTTGGCTATACTTTACTTTTCCAGAACTAACTTGAAAGGTCAGTTTTTCTAATCTCTGGATCTTGAGGGATTCAGTTTAACTCAGGTCAACTTAGTGGATATTTATCAAGTGGATCTTAGATGTCAAGCACTGAGAACACAGATGTTTTATATATATATGATTTATTTTATTTATTATTTATATATTTATTATTTATTATATATTTTTATATTTTATTGTATATTTTTATTATATACTTATATGTAATTATATATATAAATATATATTTATATATTCATATATAATATACAATGTATATATAAAATATACATAATATATATACACACACAGACACGCACATACCTATCAGGTATATTTGTATTTTATGTTTATATATAAGTATATATGTATATGTATACATACATATATATACACATATATACATATATATGTGTATATATATATATATACAATTTCTAAATTTCAGGAGCTCAAGAAGTATGGCACAGAATTAAAACACTGAGATAAAGTGCGTGTGAGTCAGTGGGCCTGGGCAGGCTGAAGAAGATCAGGATTCAGAAAAGATTTTGTTAAAAGATGATGTTCTCCAACCTGGCAAGATAACTTGGAGTTTGTCCATTTGATAACAGAGAGTGGGCATTCCAGGGAGAGGAAATAGCAGGCACAGACAGAGGAGTGAGATAATATTTTGAGTTAAAGAGTGGAAAGAAATGAAGCAGGAAGAACAAGCGAGGGCAGACTATAAGAAGCCACGTGAGTTCTACAAAGACGTAAGACTATGTCCTGGGGCTTCCCCCATCACATACGTCTCTTACAGGGGTCGCTGGGGCTCCCAGTGGATGGTAGGGGGGTGGACTGAATGTGAAGGCACAGGACCAATCCGAAAGCTGTGCAGGTAACTCAAGTTGAGAGCGGATAAGGGTTTGATCTGGTCAGTGGCGAAAGGGAGAATGAAAAAAATTAAAAAAACAAAGCAGTAGGAGTTCTAAATATATTAAGCATCACTATCATAAGGTATTTTTCAAGCGGTTAAAGCATCAAAAGAAAAACTCAATAGGTTGAAAACCATGAACATGGCCATCTTTCTGAATGTCACATACAGTATTTCTACGCCTAGACGCGAAACCTTCATGCATTACAGCGGGGCTTGTAAAGAAGTTCAATACAGTCAATCATTCGGTTTGGTGAGAATTTTTACATCATCTTAGTACCCAGTTGTGTTTTCAGCTCCTCACATTGGACACAAAGTCTGACAGCAAGAAAGAGAATCCCGACCTGGATCCAAATTAACTTGTCGGCTTGCTCATTGATAAACTTCCTGAAAAGCGAAGACACCATTTGTAAAGAAAAGGAAGAAGATCGGGTTGTCCAAGGAATTCAGTGTTTGGTTCTCAACTGTGATTCATGACACCTATGTTTTATTTTCTTGGCTGTGGCTAGGACTCAACTGATGACTTGTATTACATCAAGCCTTCATTTCGCTGGCTATAAAATGGGTATAGTCAGAAGTGAGCCCCACTTACCTGTTTATGCTGCTGCATAAATGACTAGGCAATGCCTATAAAATGCTTCTAGCCTTTGCTCAAAGGTCCCCATATATGTGTCATTACTTTGCTGATGGTGATTTTGGAGGTGGTGTGGGCTTTGTAGGTGGTGAGGCAGAGTCCCCTAGAGGGACTGACTCATTTTGTCTAAGCTGCCAAAGACTGATGCCATCAGCAATTTCTGGATTTACCTGGCCAGCCAAATATTGAGATCAACTGACCATGAAAAAGTATCAGAGGGTTTGGACTTGGAAGAGACTAGAAGTATTACCTCAAAGCCTTGCAAATTAGAGACGGAAGGAGAGAGAAGAGAGGAAGAATGAAAGCGGAAATAACTTAAGGGTGGAAATAGTGAAGATCATTTTTTAAACTTGGTAGCTAAGCTAACATTAAGCACTGTATTAGGTACTAATTAATTATCTGCCTGTCTGTTATCTCATTCATGTTTCTATCTGGCACATAGTGGTATCAATAAATGTCAGTCCCGTAAACAACCTTATACGGTACAAAGTATTATCCCTGTTTTATGCATGTGATGACCAAGGAAGCAGGAAGTTGAGAAACCTGCCCAAAGTCATACTGCTCTGTAAGTGTGAGAGAGGAGCCTAGATTTAAATCTTGACCTCACTGCAAAGTTCCTGCATGGTTCCCGTGACTTCCCTGCCTCCAGCCATCCACTTTCCTTCCCTCTCACCACTGCGTACTTCATCACCAGTGTCCCCCTTTCAGATCCTGGGCTCTGTCATCTTTCTCCATTGTTGGTCATCATTTGACACTATTTTTCCAGATCCTAGAAATGTATCACTCCCTCTTCTTTTTGGGAGGAGATGGGTGGATGCTGTTGTGTATCATTTTTTACCCATCTTGGAAGCCAATATCTGTATTATCCAGATTTGGCACATGTGAGGGATCTATTCCATATATAACGCTCCTTACTTTCAAAGGCAGGGCTTTTCTCAAATAACTCCAAAGAATCGAATTAGACCCATGACATTCATATGAGAGAAGAACCAGAGACATTTTGCTGCTTTATTAATATGTCTATAAATTGTTGGGGAAATCACAAAAGAAATGCAAGACGGGACTGAATGGCTCACTCATTCAATCGGCATTCACTGAGTGCGGCGGAGTGGGGGGGCGGGGGGGGAGCGTGTGTGGTGGTTTATGTATCAGGTGCTCTTCAAGGGATTGGAAAGATACAAAGAGCAATAAAACAGATGCTGGCTTCAAAGAGGTCATCGTCTGGGCACGAGAGACCTATAGTCGATGTTCACTATTTGCAGATTTCGTGTTTGTGACATTGCCCACTCACTGAAATGTATATGTAACCTCAAAGTCAATACTCTGGGTGCTTTTCCAATGTGTTATTTTCCATTGTGCACCAAGCAGTGAGAAACTCAAGTCGCCAACACATATGTTCCTAGCGGAGGCAGACTAAGGCAAAGTTGTCTTCTCATTTCAGCTCTCATACTGCGAACATGTGCCCTTACCATGGTCTACTTAGGGCCGGGCTTTTCATATTTGTGTGCTTTCCGTTGATGGGTTGATGGTTGCATGTTTAAAATGGCTCCCATGCATTGTGCTCCAAAGTGTGCAATGGGGTGGTGTGTCTTACAGAGAAAACCATTTTAGACAAGCTTCATTCAAGCATGAGTTACAGTGCTGTCGGCTGTGAGTTCAATGTTAATGAATCAAACCATATAAGGTGCACATTAAATAAGGTGTTTCAACAGAAACACAGGCAAGGCACAGCCTGGTGAATGCGATGGTTAAGGTGTGTATGCAAATCTACAGAAGCACACAGAAAAGAACAATGGACTGGACCCAGGAGAGCTGAAGAAGGCATTATAGAGGGGTTGCTTATAATCTAGGATTTTAAAAAAAATAAAATAAGTAGAAACTCAATGAATGAACCAGGATGGAAGGTTATTCAAGGCAGATTGGAACCATGTGCAAAGCAAGGGAAATCTGAAAGAGCCTGACATGCTCAGCGATTAAAAAAGTGATTAAAGTCAGATATTTTAAGTCACAGGCTCCAAATCGTCCACATGAAGAATTTGCAGGCATTACCAAGTTTCTCTACACAGCTTGGACTGTGATTTTTTACAACAAGGAAGTGTATGGTATGTCAGCTGTGAAAATTGGCTCAATATTCATAATCAAATCTATTATGCTCCCTCTGAAGCCAGGGCCATGTTTCCGTAGAAACCCCTAGTTACATAAAGGAACCCTGGCCTGTAATTGGCAAGAACATCCACCACCTTTGGAAGCCATTATAGTAAAGCCGGAGGGAAAGCAAGTGCTGTGTAATTCCTGCTGGAGGAAAGTAAACTGGGAGGACAAAGATCAAGATTCCTGGGGCGCCTGGGTGACTCAGTCAGTTGAGCATCCGACTCTTGATTGCAGCTCAGGTCATGATCGCCGGGTCGTGGGACAAAGCCTGGGACTCAGCGCTCAGTGGAAAGTCCGCTTGGGATTCTCTCTCTCCCTCTGCCCCTCCCCCATTCAGGCTCTCTAAACAAATAAATAGGTAAATAGAAAAATAAATAAATGAAATCTTAAAATGAAATGAAATGAAATGAAATGAAATAAAATAAAATAAAATAAAATAAAATAAAATAAAATAAAGATTCCTTCCTGTAGAGTGGCAAGCAGAGAGCCCTCTAGCGCTTCAGGACACCGGATCATTCCGCCTCCACTTCAAATCATCAACCCACGAACCAGCTCATCTGCAATTGACACTAACTGTGTGGCCAGCATTATTCAAGGCACTGGGAGGCAAGAGACACACAGAAACACACGCACGCACGTGCACACACAAATGCACGCCCCATTACTCTTTCCTTCAGAGCCACAAAGCAGTTTATGTTCGCTTCCACATCACCTCTGAGGTAGGTTTTATTACTTCCGTTTTATAGAAGAGAAAACCCAAACTCCAAAGTAACTTAAGCACACACAGCCGGTGAGTGGCACAACCAGGATTTACGTTCGGCTTTGATTTCATATTGAGTGGAAGTTTCAGCCGTGTCTCAGAGAAGGTCCTTGTCCTCAAGAAACTTGTGTATGTGGTGAGGGGGTAAGTGGCTCAGATGGTTAGGTTCATGGGAATTCAGAGTAAAGAAGCATGAGTCCAGATGCCATCACTGCCCCCAGATTATTATGAGCATCAGAACTAGTGGGCTTGGGTAGCTAGAGATGGGAGAGGGAATCATCCTAGGTGTAGAGAAGCAAAGCTTCAGAAGCAGAAATGATCTTTTGGAGGAACGGAGTCACTCTGAAAAAGAAAACCTAATTTGTGGCCCTGCAGCCACAGCAAACCCCTTTCCGCAAGGGCCTCCCTTTTGTTCCTCTACCTGGAGTGTCCTTGACCCCATTTGTTGCCTATTAAAGACTAATTCATCCCTCGGGTTCAGCTTAAAAGAATCTGCTTCCCATTTCCCCCAATCTCGATGAATTCCCTCTTGGCCTGGGCCCATACAGCAAATGCACCTATTTTCTCCTGCTTTCTTTTCTGCCTTGTCATAAACCAGGACTGGCAATCTGTCTGAATCCTCCTCAGGGCCAGGGACCTGTGTCTTTATGCCATCATTTAGCATAGTGCCTGGACCTTTGTCAAAGCTCGAGAAATCTCTTTTAAAAAATAAATACGCGAAGAGGATGCCCTTGAAACTAGAACAGTTCTGTTTAAAGTTAATTTAATTAAGACATTAAGGTTCGTTCTAGCAAACTTATATTGTGAATGAAAACCATCTGAAATATAATCTCAACCTACTTGCCTCTTCAATGACAGTTTAATTTCACTATAATCTTTATTATAGTAACCTCTAAACCTGTTATTAGTATTACTAATGAAGTTGAAAGACCATTTCGTCTGATTATTGTGTCTTAGGAAACACTTAATTATTAAATTCCACACCGATAATTAGAAACCCTATTATTTCATAATGGGCTAGGCAATGCTCTACAGGTATCCATCAATTACTGAAACAGAAGCCATCTTTTAAGCGTGAGGAAGTGAAATCTCATACATCAAATAGTCTCTTCTCACCAACCGAAGCTATATTATTATTAGAGACAGACTGTGTAAAGTAAGGCGTATTCCTATGGTCTGAAATGATAGTGTTTTACAGGGTGAATGGCATCTATGGCTGGCTCATCCTTGTGCATCCACAGCCTGGCCAGGTCCAAGGTGGAGAGCATAAGCCAGGAGTTTAGGTGTGTGTACGTATGGGGATGCACTAAGAAGAGTCTTCTAATAGAAACACCCAAAGGTAAAATGGATGGTCTTTGCAAGGATTGACAACTGGTGCTGGACAGGACATGAGGGGTCTTGACTCCCGAACGAAGAAGGGGAAAGTATTCGTTCTAAGGACACTTCCAACTGGGAGACCATTTCATTCTAAGTAGACTGCGTCCTCCCGGGCCTTCCCTGAATTCTTACCAAAACCCAGAGCCGGAGTCATGCTAGGCAGCTCACAGAAGCTTTCCAGAGTCTGAAGGAGGCGGGGATGACATCACCTTAAGCATGGGGAACTCAGAAAGGAGATGGCATTGACCGAAGTCTCCCGAAGCTCTCCACACTCGGGAACCTGGGCACCTTATGCTCCCAGCCCGCACACCCCCTGAAACTGACCCGGCTCCCCGCACAGGGCTAGGACCACTGTATGGGGTTTCAGAAATGCTTCATGATGCTCTGGCTGACTGACTGGGAAAGGAAGCAGGAGAAGCGGCCCCCCCAACCCCCCCAAGAAGAGCTCTGACTCACAACCTGTTTGGCACCGCGCACCTCTCCGGTTTCCTGAATCTCTCTCTAATGCAGAAAGCCTCCACGGCAGATGTTTTAAAACAATGATCATGACAATGACACCGTAATCTCCTACATTCCCCTTGCATCATAGAATTTTTTCAAAGTGTTTTTGCAGGATTACACTTTAGGGCAGTTACGTTGTTTGGATTCCAGCATTTCCAAGACTTTTTGGGGGGTCCCATCAGATCCCTGCAGCCCCCAGGGCTGGGACTCCGCTCAAAGTATGAACGCGGAAGGACAGGGATGAAGGCGGCTTCAGAACCCAAAGTAACGTGAGCGTGTGGGTAGAGGTTAGGGTGGTCTGGATGGGGGCGCGGGCACTAAATTGAGGGCGGCCTTGCGCGTCTTGGGGTCGATTCCAGGCACTTTCTCCGGTTTTCTTGGAGGGAGTAATTGGTATGAAGGCATTCCGCGTGTAGAGGCAGCGAGGGCTGGTCCCGGCTTGCCGGCGGAGGCCAATGCCAAGTGGCCAAGGCCGAAAGAAGGCCAGGGGCT